>QZGG01000273.1:0-179450 GCA_006409495.1 Sedum album
ACACCGCCGCGTCAGCCGATTTGGGATTGGTGAATAGATCTAACTGTGTAGATGCTTCCAGAAGACGATATCACTATGTGGCGATGGGGTTGACCAAGATAACGGTCAACGATATACCGGAAGGATGCTGTGTGGATAAAACGGCGCTGGTTCTGCCGGATGGTAGGAACCGAAGTGACGTCGTTTCGATTGATAGGCTTTATGAAAGACTCGTTCATGGATTTGAAGTGTCGTTATTCTCCATTTCTTGTGAAGCCTATGGGTACAACTTCATTACTAAATGCCACGTTCGTTCGAGCAGTCTTCCTAGTAAGTATCAACTCTTTATGGTGGATAATGTTTCTCCACGTTCAATCATTTTTAGTCATACTAAGATGTTAAAAAATATTTTAGTTTTTTCGCAACACTAAATTTTTGTCCTAAATTTTAACATATGCTTGTTGTCATTTGCAGGAATAATTCTTGTTATTGCCGGACCGCTTGTTTTTTTTATGGGAGGTATGTGTCCCCATTTCAACTTTGAACAATGATGCTAAATCATTATACAAAATTAGGATAAAAGTAGAAGTTTGTCATGCTCATTTGCATAAAAAATGCAGTTAGGTTGCTGTTCTGCGGGACAGCATGTGGAATTTTGATGTTTGTGTACAAGTATCCGAGGAGGCATTGGTCTTTGTACTACGTTATTGAAGATTACTTACAGAGGAACAATACCTTGAATCCCATTCGCTATTCATTCTCCGATATCAAGAATATGACACATAATTTTAGAGAAAAACTCGGCCAAGGCGGCTATGGATCTGTTTACAAAGGAAGGCTACGAACCGGTAGTCCGGTGGCTATCAAAGTTCTTGGTAAATATCTCAGTCCATATACATTTACTTAAATTTAGTTTCAACATTGGATATTCTGTAGATGTTGAATGCATATGATTTAACAGATAAGTCCGGAGCGAATGGACAAGACTTTATAAACGAGGTGAGTACTATCGGAAGGATTCGTCATGTTAATGTGGTGCGTTTAGTAGGGTTTTGTGCTCAAGGAGAAAAGCGTGCTCTTGTTTACGACTTCATGTCTAACGGATCGCTAGACAAGTATATTTCCCGAGAGGATGATGAAAGTTGTACCTTGAGTTACGAGCAGATTTTCCAGATATCTCTAGGAGTAACTCGTGGTATAGAGTATTTACATCGAGGTTGCCAGATGCAGATATTACATTTCGATATCAAGCCTCACAACATTCTTCTTGATGAAAATTTTGTACCTAAAATTGCTGATTTCGGTCTGGCTAAATTATACCCTGCTGAAAACAATACAGTGAGTTTGACTGGTGTAAGAGGAACTCTGGGTTACATGGCACCGGAGTTGTTTTACAAGAATATCGGAGGAGTGTCGTTTAAATCGGATGTTTACAGTTTCGGGATGGTGTTGTTAGAAATAGCGAGCGGAAGGAGAAATAGGAATGCGTTCCGTGGAAGCTCAGGCGATGTGTTTTTTCCAACGTGGGTATATCGACAACTTATTAACAGTCAGGATGTTGAAGTAGGACAAGATGAGATCACCGAAGAAGAAAATGTCTTAATGAAGAAAATGATCATAGTGGGTTTATGGTGTGTGCAGTTGAAGCCTAGTATGCGTCCATCCATGAACAAAGTGCTGGAGATGCTTGAAGGAGATATTCAGCTTCTGCAAATCCCTCCTAAACCGTTTATGTCGCCTTATCTTGTTCTGCCGGATGTCGAACAACAAATGATCAACGTAGTTACCTCAATCCCGCCGGATTTATCAGATACCATCTCTGGCAGGTGATTGTTACCCTTGGTATATAAACCTCCTTGTTCTTTAAAAGGGGAGTAGTTTGTTCCTAGCTTGCTTACAGAGGGATCTTATGCATGAAAGATTCCTGATAATGGCAGTGGCTACTTGTAAACAAAGGTATATTAAGCAGTATTTCAAGCTGCAGTCAATAATCTACTACAGATTTGTAACAATAACAGAAACATTGCTGCACAACAGTGACTACTTTTTCTTGATTACAACTTTGTGTTTATGAAATAATCATCTGTGTATTTTTATACATTCATATTACATTCATTACCCCATGTACAGAAGAACCGGTAAATTACTGTTTGGCAATCTTTCGGAGTATCCAAGTAACAAGAAGAAATTTAAACACAGCAACAATTTTCTTCACTGGGAAGTGGGAACATTCATTTCTGTAGTCATGGGTTCTAAGAGCCACTGAGGAAATGTGCTATTGCTTTGTCAGTATCATTGTCGTACATCACCAGTGCTTCAGCAACATTGTTTGATGAAAATCCCATTTCACGGAGACGGTTGTAACCATCAACAAATTCTTTAACCTGAAGGATAAGAAACACTTGTGATCAAAACACTGGAAAGGGGAGATGCACAGACTGAACTATTCAGTCCCCCTTCAAACTCCTTAAAGTATTTTTTGGCACAAAACGGATAGGGAAGCAGGCAGTACAGAATTTGGTTTATGACATTATTGAGATGTCCTTTGCCTAATGAAGGGAATAGTGAAGACTCAAAGAAGAGAAACTGACCTTGGTTGGGTTATCTCCATAGTTTGCCACGGCTAGCGGAACAGCCTCACCTCTTAGCCCTGCTGCGATGTATTTGCTTACAATGGGGTCTCTGCCGGAACCCTGAATAAAACAATTATACTTCAATACCTTAGTCAACAGACAATTCATTGCAACCGAATAAGTCATCTGGCCGACCCAACATTCACGAGAAACGTGCAAATATAGCTAGGAAAAAGTATTGGTACACGCACACATTTAACTAAAATGGCTAATTCATCACACAGATTTTAGAAACTGTGAGAGAATCCAAACTACGCAACAAAGGATATAAAGAAAAAACTAACCGCAGTTGAAGAAGCGACTTCCAGAGGTTTAGTTGGGAAGAGTTCAGATACAACTCTACTCCAATTTTGAGGATCTTTATCCACTTCCGCCATAATCCTCTTCTCCAGCTGAAAATCAAAGTCAAACATGCTACTAGGTATATCTCCAGCTTGAGGCAACAACTGAGGCTACAAAACACAACACAGCAAATGATCACCACCGCGTGAAAATGACAAAACAACAACATTCAACATACTAAAATAAAAAGCATCCTATACACAATTTTAAAGCTCTAAAGATCAAAACTTACTGGTGGTTTGATTCGGTATTCTGGTTTAATAGCAACCCTAATTCCCAAACCTGCTGCAAAATACAAATTCATCAAAATTAAACATGTTTATATTCGATTGAGTTTTAGCTTCGATAACAGAGTGGAGTAGTTACAAGAAGATTGAGAAACAGGCTGGTGATGATGAGAGGTTGTGGGAGGCGCGCCGTGAGTGGGTTGACCAACGTTTGGGTATAGGGAAGATGCTGATGAGCCTAGTCCGTGTCCGTGCGCTGATTGGCTTGAAGACGATCTGTTGTACGGTGCGGTGGTTCTGTTTCTGTAATCGTAATCCATCGCTCCTTCTCCGCCGGATTCGATCGCCGACGCACTCTTTATTCGAATCATCGGATCGGATCGGATCGGATCGGATCGGATCCTTTTTTCGATAGTAGTGAATTGGGCCTGGGCCGTGTAGTTTTTAATGGGCCGGGAAGGCCGGTTGGCCCAATAACAGATCAGCGACACGTGCGATGAATGAAGGCCAAGGAGGATTGGGTCCAAGTCAAAGTCGAAACGGTAAAGATGACAGTTGCACCAACTTTAGTTGTCTTTGTCGGAACTGTGTTGCTTGTTAGGTTGAAAACATGAAAAATAAGGACAATAACATAAAGTCAACCAACGAACCACTCTCTATCAAACTCATTGGAATCATAAATGGATGGATCACCAAACACGGATAAACATATTTAATATTTTAATTCCGCTTTTTCTTTTTCTTTTACGTATTCAAATTCAGTACTGCAAAAATACTTTATTTGCGATTTAAAATCAAATGATTTTGTTAACTTGGTTAGAAAAAACATGAGATTATAGCAAAAAATGTTAAAGGATGTTGTTTTAATGTTTTCCAGCAAGTCTTAATTAAATGCATCGATATTCACGATTTTTTAATTTTGTGATTTTGTGATCTCGATGTCTTGATTTTTATTTTAATGTTTTAAATTCAAGTGAAGGTGAGTTGAGAATGATATTAAATAATGTGAAAACTTGACATACTAAAAATTTCGAAAAAAATGTGGTTTGTCAACTTCACTAATAATTGAGTGGAAATTCAATATAAATGTATGAAAACACAAGTTTAATATTCACATTGCTCCATATCAAGAGTCACAATGGCATTGGTAATGCGCGCAATTTCATCATTAAAATAAATGCAAAATAAATTTTGGTTACTTGTGTAATGAATTTTATCCTTGAACTTTGAGATCAATTTAATATATTAAGCATACCAAAAATGAGGATATTTATGTTTCTTATCTTACCAGATTTTTAACAAATAAGTCAGTCTTAAGTGAAAAGAAAGTACAATGTTAAGGTTGAGATCATGCAACACATGATATAAATGTAAGATAGTATGACTAAAATTTGAAATATTGATTTTGATTAATCGTCAGTTGTCATTAAAATTAAGTTTTAATTAAATTAGACAGTAGAGTTTGCAAAAAAACACGTGATTGTTAAATTTGACAATAAACTACATAATTTGTGACAACTTGTTAAGCTAACTTAGTTTATTATTCTACAATTAAAAAATCAATTTCTATTGAAAAGAGTTGCTTGGACTAGTCATTTATCATGATGAAGCTAGCACTAGATTGTTTTTGGGAATGCAATAAAATGACTCATGACTTTGGACAAAGTGTAGTGTTGCTAATTGATATCTGTCCACTTAGAAGCAGCCTCAACCCACACCCACAATCTAAGCAAACCATCATCTCCTTCTTGGGCAGTCTGCTTCTACATTGACTGATTAACTCACCATTGCATCTTCAAAAACTCTCTGCTTTGGAATTGGAGCCTCCTGTGTGCCTCCCTGATCTTGACTCTAGGTAATCTTACATGCCTCATTTCTAGTTGAGAGTTGCTTCTTTGAGAAATCTTAATTCAGCCACATTTTCAACTTGGAATTTTTCAAATTCAGGATCTTTAAGCAGTATTTAAAGCAATTGGGTCACCATTTTGTTGATAAAGATTGGATTTTGGTGAGGAGAAATGATGAAGATTGGATTTACTATTTGGATGATTTATGTGTTCATAGTCAGCATCATTGCTGATGCTGATCCAGTTGGTGATAAAATTGCTTTGTTAGATTTCATCAACAATATTCATCACTCAAGGCCTTTGAACTGGAACACTAGTCTCTCGGTTTGCACTCAATGGACAGGTGTGACTTGTAACTATGATCATTCGAGGGTCATTGCTCTTCGGTTGCCTGGTGTAGGATTAGCTGGTCCAATCCCTTCGAACACTTTATCGAGGCTTACAGCTATTCAGATCTTGAGTCTCAGATCAAATGATATAACTGGTCCTTTTCCGATTGATCTTGTTAAGTTTGATAACTTGACTGCTCTATATCTTCAATCAAATAAGTTCTCCGGGGCCTTGCAGTTGGATGTCATTGCTTCCAAAAATATTTCGGTTATTGATTTCTCATACAACAGGTTTAATGGGAGTATTCCATCATCAGTTTGCAATTTAACGCAACTCACTGTTTTGAATCTCGCGCATAATAATTTATCTGGGGAAATTCCGGATCTTCGTAGCCAAACTTTGCAAGTGCTGAATCTATCTTACAACAATCTCACTGGACCTTTGCCTCAGTCTCTTAAGAGATTTCCATCGTCTGCGTTTATTGGAAACAGTATAATGCTTGATTCACATTCACCGCCGCCGATGCACCCTGCTTTGCCTTCTAGTGCAGACTCCCCGACTGGCTCGAGTAAGAAGAGGAGGAATCTAGTTGAGCATATTCTTTTAGGTGTCATTCTTGGCTGTCTTGTATTAATATTCGGTTTGATCGGTGTTTTCATGGTATTTTGCCGATCCACAAAAGGGGATGGTCTGTTGTCTGTTACCTTTAAGAAAAATGGTCCTGCAATGAAAGGAGTTTCGGGGAGCCAGCATACGAACAACAAGCTCATTTTTTTCGAGGGTTGTAACCTTGCGTTTGATCTGGAGGATTTACTGAGGGCATCTGCTGAGGTTTAGGGAAGGGTACATTTGGGACAACTTATAAGGCAGCTCTGGAAGATACAAACACAATGGTTGTGAAAAGATTGAAAGAGGCAAGTGTAGCTAAGCGGGAGTTTGAGCAGCAGATGGAGCTTGTGGGGAGTATAAGACACGAGAATGTGGCATCTTTGCGAGCATATTATTACTCAAAAGAAGAGAAACTCATGATATATGATTACTTCTCTATGGGAAGTGTCTCGACAATGTTGCATGGTATGTTGAATCATACGATTATTTACATAATACCAATGTATTTCTTTCTTGTGCCTAAAAATGTCAGAAAATTGCGCGTAAATTTTTTACAGGAAAGAGGACTGAAAGAGTATATGCTTTAGATTGGGAAACCAGACTTAGAGTAGCAGTGGGAGCTGCTAGAGGTATTTCCCATATTCACTCGACTAATGGTGGGAAGTTAGTCCATGGAAACATAAAGTCTTCAAACATTTTCATTAACTCCGAAGGATATGGCTGCATTTCTGATCTCGGTTTGGCAACATTGATGAACCCAACGGCTTCACCCGTCATGAGATCCACAGGCTTCCGAGCCCCAGAAGTAGCTGACACTCGCAAAGCAACACAAGCTTCAGATGTCTACAGTTTCGGTGTTTTGTTACTCGAGCTGCTAACAGGTAAATCACCTGCGAGTTCATCAGGTGGTACTGAGGTTGTCCATTTGGTTAGATGGGTTAACTCTGTTGTTAGAGAGGAATGGACTGGAGAAGTATTTGATGCACAGCTTCTTAAGTATCCAAACATAGAGGAGGAAATGGTGGAGCTATTGCAGGTTGGACTGACTTGCACTGTCCGCATGCCGGAAGAACGTCCTAAGATGGACGAGGTTGTGACGATGGTTGAAGGTATTCGGCGAATGAGTCAAAGATCTCCAGCGTCTGGGGTGAAGTCAGAGGCTTCAACTCCAAAGCCACAACATGTTGAAAAAGAATCATCTTCAGCATCAAATTGAGATTTTGCAGTATAATTTTGTAATCACTGTTCCACCTTACAGCATAGTAATTATTAGTACTTGAACAAGATTGAATTTAAGCTACTGCTTGCTTGCAATACCAGAAAAAGAATGTAAATTTTACAATTTGGTAGAAGTTTGTTTCTCAATGTTATGTTGACCACAGTATCAAACAGGCTCACATAGTTTAACTATTCGTGCTATGACACCAGATTGTACAAGTGCATTTTAAGATATTGAACTGCATTTTGGAGTGAGATGAGTGACAGAGAAAGGCTTTGCCACTAGTCACAATCAAGATGTCATATGTTTTCCATCAGCTGGAATTCCGTGCAGATTGTAGGCTAGCATATGAAGTCACATGGAGGCTGTAGTAGTATTAGCTGTCAGCAGTTTGCTCGGGAATTACTTCTTGATTATTTTGGTTCTCACACCACCTGTTATGCATAAACAGTTCAAATGAATGCAAAAGAAAAAACGCATGTTTGGAGAAAAAACTTTGGTAGGTACTAACCTTCAACCTCCTCAAATCGAACTTCTTTCTCTGAATCAGCTGCTGCAAAATATGTAAAGCTGCAAAAATAAAAATACAAATCACATAAGAAGAGTGAAGTCTCATCAACTTATTTTCATAGGAAATAACAAATGATGCAAAACATAAATTTACTAAGAATTGTATTTTGCAAACGTTCTGTAAGAATTGGATTCATGTCAAGATAACAATTGGTATTTGGAAATTACTCTGAATAAGTGAGGCATAAATTCCGACTCTCCAGCTAGTAGGCCACTATTTTTACATCCTAATTCCTATTGTGTAAATCCTACTGTTATGATACACATTTGAGCCTGAAGGTATGGCATAACTAAAACCACAAACAAAAGAACCAAGTACAAAGGGCAGGTAAAGGAAAAAACAAATGACCAGTAAATAGTGAACCAACACATTTAAAAGCAGGAACAGCTCCATCGACGAAAAACCAAATACAAAAAGTAAACACAAAACGATGTGGTACCTATTAGAGATTTCGACTTCAAGCTCATGGTCAGATGCTCCCTTCACAGCATCAACTAAAATGGTAACAATTTCAGTCTTGCGAGTACTTGCAATGAGCAAATCATATTCCGTAGGAATAGTGATTGCAAAGAAGTTATCGCTCATTTGACTCAACGAGATCTTATCAATATTCTGTAGAACAACCCTTCTTTTGAGAGTAGTGGTATCAGGGTCAATCAAATATACACCTAAACTCGTTATCAGAAATATACGCTTTTTCATCTTCCCAGTGCCCGTAAACTTCATAACCTTATCAGCAAATAGCACTTTTCTATCACCTACGATAACAAAAATAAAAATTCGAGATAACGTCAACAATGCATTTTCATCAGTTAACAAAATCAAAAGCAAATAAACATGAATTAAATTCACATTAATCTTGCAAAAAAAGAAAATTGTGAATTTCGAAAAGCAACCTTGTTTGTGCAAAATGTTCATGAGACGAGAATTGGACGGCACGTCAAGGTAATCTCCTTGATAATCCATATGCATCGATGCTCTACGTCGCGCCTTTCCGCCCATAAAAGACGACTCTTCTTCATCTCCATCCTCTTCGTTCAACGCTTTATCTTCATTCCTCAAATCCACCGATCCATCACCAGCGGAAACATCGTCGTCAAACACAGGCGCATCCGATGACACATCGACGTGCAATCGCCGGTTAGATCTGAGCCGGTTCATGATCCAGCTGTGTCCGATTCCGAGCAATTGCTACCGAGTTTGGCACCAAGGCCCAAGGGTATGCCTTGTCGGTCCAATTCGTTGAACCGTTTACAATATCTCTCACGATTGGTTCAATTGGGAAAACCGAACTAGCACACATTAACTGTTGACTATGAGTGTAATTGACCAAAATGAAATTGTATTGCAGTGTATAGAAATAGAAACCCAGGGGCATATTTGTCATTTTTACCTCGGTATACACCGATGGCAAACGCAGTACGTATTTCTCTTGCTAATTGTTACAACTTTATTTCAGTAATACGCAATTTGTTGTAGTTATAGTCATGACATTTCATCAAGCACACTGATGCTTATTCGTGGAAACAGGTTTAGTATATATTGTAGGCATTAAGGAGTTTTGGTCACTGGAGTCTTTCCCTTGCCGGAGGACTTGGTGTGAGTTGATCCGGTGGTTCGGCCTTTGATACATCCGGTATCTTGGCAGCCGGATGATATGCAGACAGGTGGTTCAAACACAATTCCCTGGTTGCCGCATTCTCCTGGAAGTGGTATTTCAATAGGTGGTTCTTTGGTAGGATTGCATTGTGTCCCATGGTTGCATGTAGGCTCTGTTCTTACAGGGTTGCATGCAGGTTGGTCACATTCTGGATCAGGTTCAGCTCCTATTCCAATGCCCACTCCAGTACCAGAACCAGTTCCTGTACCGATCCCAAGCCCAGAGTTTCCACCAATCCCAATGCCCACTCCAATGCCATTTCCTGCTCCAGTCCCGAATCCAGTTCCGAGCCCTGAGTCTCCGCCAACTCCTATACCCACTCCGATGCCTTCTCCAGATCCTGATCCAGAACCAGTTGCAATACTGATTCCTGTTCCAGAACCACCAGTCGAGCCAAAACCACTTGCAGAAGCTGATGCCTGGCCACTACCAGCCACACTAACCCAAGTAGATGAAGAACCATCCTTGCTATGAGACTCAGCTGTCTCAACATGCACGTCAGACTCTTTCAAAACTCTGCTAGAGCTAACTAGACCTAAGCAGTGCGAGCATAGAAGACCAATCAAAACTAATGTAGCTGAAGCACCCATTCTGTATTATTACTATCAATTACCAATAGTCTTGGTTTCATGATTTCTAACTCCTCATCCCATAGCCTTTTATATTCCCTCTCTTTGCATTATAATTGCCTCTGTACGAGCAGAGCACCAAAGATAGTTGCCTCAGATCATGCTTCCATTCAGGTCACATGACCATTTTGTGACATGAACATTTTGTGTCTCCTGCAACAACAAACTTCCAGTTCAGTTGGTATCCCATCTTCCTGCAACAACAAACTTCAAGTTCAGTTACTTTTATCCAATATTTAACATCGATCAGGTCATCAAGATGAGAATGAAAGTTAGCTAGATAAATTACCTTTCCGAATCATATGTCACCTTGAGTGGCATTTGAATGAAATTACTTGGGTGGCATTCGAATGAAACTAGGGTGGCATTTGTTTCGGACAGACACATCTTGTCCTTCCATTCTGTAAGAAGATAAAACTTCAGGGACTGAAATAAAAATTAGGAGAAGTCAAACGTCTCGTTGACCGTTTACGGCACGATCTTCACATTCTCTCATCTCCCAATTCTTGCTCAAAGAATCAAAAAGTGTAAATCGAAATCGAGAGTGAAAATGGCTGGGAGATCGGAGATGACGATGATCGTGACCAACACGCCGGCTCGAGATCTCGCCTACACCAATCACGCGTATTGCGCCCAATCCGATGTCAGGAAGTTTCTCGTTCCTGGATCGGACATCGCTCTCGCCTTAGTCGGCGATGCGTTTGTTCTCACCATATCATATCCTTTTTATGTCTTGATCCGATGTCATCGATCGCTCTCATGCCTTCCAAATTATGTTGATTTATTTGCGGTGTAGGGTTTAATTGATGGTAGATGATGTGATTAGTTGATTTGCTGGATTGTTTAGGTTACAATGAAAGGAAATGTAGTGCTGGCTACTTGATTTGAAAATTTATAATTGATCTGGATGCTGATAATTTGGTTTGGTTTGGTTGAGCATTGAGTGTGTGTTGTTCTTAACTTATTTTCACGCCTCATCAAAGCGTGCCTGAAGGCCAGATAGGGCTTAATGCTATCCAGCGCCGTCATGCTAGAGTTTCAACAGGGGACAGTGTACATGTGGCTAGGTAAAATAATGAATTGATGACATGATTTATATTTGTGTCCTGTGTTAATTGGGAGATGAGAGATGTATTTTGTGATTTGATTGTAATGTAATTTAATAGGTTTGTGCCTCCGAAAGATTTTACGTTGGCTTTGCTTACGCTTGAACTGGAGTTTGTGAAAAAGGGAACTAAAGAAGAACAGGTTTTTATTGTTGAAGTTCCCTCCGGGATTTTTATATTTTTCTTCTTCTTAAAGCTCTTTCTTTGTCTAACTACTTTTCATTACCGGTTTTTGTATTATGTCATATGATTTTCAGATTGATGCTGCTATTTTAAGTCAGCAGATAAAGAAAAGATTTAATAATCAGGTATGAGTCATGCATTATTAGGTTTCATGCAGCTTTTGCCATAAACTTATAAGATGTGAAAATGTGCCAAAAAGTGGTATATATTGCGACTAGCGCTGATAGACACATTGAAATGGGTTTGTTTTTATGTCCTAGATCATGGTACTGTGAAAACAATGACGTGACTAACAAATCTCGACTTTGTTTTAGTTTTATTTTGTACTCTGATTATTTTCTTACTTTTCCATCTGAATCTACATAAAAATGATGTTGGTTGCTGAAATTTTGTTCAATTAGCCAATAAATCTTGTGGTTATTTAGATGATGAAATATGATGGAAATTTGTCCAAGTGTTTTGCTTGTGAGCTTAGCTGGCCCAAATGTCCAATACATGAGTTCTTGGTTACCTGAACTTGCCGAAAGCGAGCAACTTTTGGTCAATCAACAACGTCAACTATAAATATTTGAATATTCTATTGTAGGTGATGACTACGGGTCAGAGAGTTACATTTGAATATCTTGGAAGTGGTTTCATTTTTACAGTCAATGGCGCCAATGTAGAAGGGCAGGAGAGGTCCAATAGTATTGAACGAGGAATTATATCAAATGATACATATATTATTTTTGAAGCTCCGAATTCCAGCGGAATAAAAGTGAGTTTGGTTAACATTTGTCGTTATTTGTCAGTATTGCTTGATTGCACATGCTGTTTGTATGCAAGTCCATAGTTCTCCTATGTCTTGAGACAATAATTTGTGGAATGCCATCATACTCTGGCTGGTAACTTGTTTCATTGAGAATAATAGATCTTAGTATATCAATGTGAGCGCAAATTAGGTATATTTAAATCTAATGGCCTGTTTTGCAGATAGTGAACCAACGTGAAGCTGCAAGTAGCAACATCTTTAGACATAAGGAATTTAACCTTGAATCTTTGGGCATTGGTGGCTTGGGTGCAGAGTTCGCTGACATATTTCGCCGAGCTTTTGCATCCAGAGTGTTCCCAGCCCATGTCACGAATAAGTAATGCTACAAAATATATGCATCTTGTATAGTTTAAGATTTCACTTAAGGGATTATGTTTCTCACAAAAAGTTTCATGGTCAAGATTGGGTATCAAGCATGTCAAGGGAATGTTGTTGTACGGACCTCCTGGAACTGGCAAAACTTTAATGGCTCGTCAGATTGGGAAAATGCTGAATGGACGTGATCCAAAGGTACTAATGATAGTAATTAGCTTATAATTTGATCTGTGTTCTTATACATTGTTACATAAATGTTTTGAATTGATTCCTAGATTCTAGTAACTGCAATGTCTGCCTGCTTTGGAGCTGACAACCTTTCTAATATCTATCACTCCTGTGTTGATCTAGATTGTCAATGGACCTGAAGTCCTCAGCAAGTTTGTTGGTGAAACTGAAAAAAACGTTAGGGATTTGTTCGCTGATGCTGAGAATGATCAAAGGACACGCGGTAAGAGAATTTATTCTACTGATATTTTCTTTGCATTTTCTTTACAATTTGAATTATTTTTAGGGGATGAAAGCGACTTGCATGTTATCATATTTGATGAGATTGACGCAATTTGTAAGGTATGCCTGCTGATCACTGAGCTGTAATTTTTTTGATTCATCTTTGTATGGAAAACAAACTACTGTTAATTTGTAGATGACTAAACAAATATACTCGAGGGAATGTTGATTGTTGAGGACTTCCCTTTCTCCGAGTTCCTCTTTTTCTATTTCTAAGTTTGATTTCTAATTCCCGTTTGTTGGCCCGTGCAGTCTAGAGGATCAACTAGAGACGGGACTGGAGTACACGACAGCATTGTCAACCAGCTTCTTACAAAGGTTACACCTTTAGTGTGAAATTTGATCATGAGCTGGCGATTTGGCTCTTCGATACTTTCTTTATAATATGTATGGATATGTTTGCATAGATTGATGGTGTTGAGTCACTGAATAATGTGTTGCTCATCGGGATGACAAATAGGAAGGATTTGCTTGATGAGGCACTTCTAAGGTGATAACTTTTTCTTGGACATGTTTTATTTACTGCCCTAAACATATGTGTTGATATACACATACCTCGTACCTCATTTAATCAATCTTGATACCTTTTGCCATTTTACGTATTTCCATTCTTTTTTGGATTGATAGGCCTGGACGTCTTGAGGTCCAAGTGGAGATAAGCCTTCCTGATGAGAATGGGAGGTTACAAATTATTAAAATCCATACAAACAAAATGAAGGAAAATTCATTTCTAGCTCCAGATGTTAACTTGGAAGAACTTGGTAAGTTGACTACCAGTCATTTGGTATTTTGATTTTTTTCCAGTTCTATTCTTAATTGGGTACTATATAATTGAATTTTCCTTACAGATTATTTGTTATTAAAAAGAAAAGCGCATGTAATTTTATAATGAAATTCAATCTATGATGCAGCTGCTCGAACAAAGAATTATAGTGGAGCTGAGCTTGAAGGTGTCGTAAAAAGTGCAGCTTCGTATGCTTTAAACAGGCAAATAAGTCTAGATGATCTTACTAAAGCAATAGATGAAGAAAGCATAAAAGTTACCATGGAAGACTTTGTAAATGCCCTACATGAAATAAGGCCTGCATTTGGGGCCTCAACAGATGACCTTGAACGTTGCAGGTAATTTTCAAAAAGGGCTGCCTGTTGTGATGCTTTAAGTGTGACTATTAGTCAGCTTTGATTACACTACGAAATTTTATTTATGGAAAGAAAAAAGAAAAGCATGTTAATCCCACACATAGAAATTTGACCTATTTATTACTATATGATTAGGAATCCTATGTACATTGGTTGCAAGGAGAAATCAGCTGTTTTGGGCATTAAATATTTCTGATCAGTGTCCGTAGTATATTGTCTTGTATATGATGTGTTTGTTTGTACATAATTGTTAAAGCATACTTAATATGTTGCAGAGTTAACGGCATGACTCAATGTGGTGAACGACATGATCACATTTATAAGAGAGCCATGTTACTTGTTGAGCAAGTAAAAGTCAGCAAAGGTAGCCCACTTGTCACGTGTCTTTTGGAAGGCCCGAGTGGAAGGCAAGTGCTCAATCTTTGTTTCCTGATTGAGAAGTTAAAATAATAAATTGCCTTTGAATTCTTATTCTGTTAATCGTAAAATATTTCAATTCCATTTTTGCAGTGGTAAAAGTGCATTGGCAGCTACTATTGGGATTGACAGTGACTTTCCGTATGTCAAGATTGTGAGTTACTTCTTCTATTCTACCCCTTTATCAGTTCCAGTGTTCGAGTATGTGTAGCGACACATTCTGCTAATTGATTATTCCTACCATACAGATTTCAGCTGAGACAATGATTGGCCTGAGTGAAGCTAGTAAATGTGCACAAATTGTGAAGGTGACTAGTTGTGCTATGTCCTTTATGTGTTTGTTAATTCCTACATCCCCATTCAAAATTTGCTGAGCGATCTTCCTCATGGAATCTGGAATGCTAGATCAAAGTATTTGGTTAATTCATTCTCTCGGTCAGTACCATTATGCTCCACTATTCTGCAGGTATTCGAAGATGCCTATAAATCAACTCTAAGCATTGTCATTCTAGATGACATTGAGAGGTACCGTTCTGCTCTTAGAGGCTTCTATTTGTGAGTTTTGTTTTTACTTATTAAGTTCATCAATTCCCTTCAATCTTGATGGTTTAATTCTAGGTTATTGGAATATGTGCCTATTGGCCCGCGATTTTCAAATGTCATCTCCCAAACTTTGTTGGTCCTCTTGAAACGGCTGCCTCCAAAGGTCCAATTCAAAACCTGTTTACCTACTTTCAATCAATCACTCCCCCTACTTGTTTATTAGTGCTGGTGTACATGTTAATGGAGCACACAACAAATTTTGCACTGTTGAGAGAATAAATGTGCTGGTGTACATGTTAATGGAGCACACAACAAATTTTGCACTGTTGAGAGAATAAATGAGTAAACGATTCAACATCAGTATACAACCATTCTAATTTGATTTAATATTCACAGGGCAAGAATATGTTAGTTATCGGAACAACTAGTGAAACTTCTTTCTTAGAGTCAGTTGGCATCAGGGATGCCTTCTCTGTTTCACACCATGTTCCGACTTTGAAAACTGAAGATGCCAAGAGGGTAATGTGTCCTCTCAATTTTGTTTTTTATTCTAACTTTAGGCATCTCGGTACAATGCATCTTCATGTCCACTTTCTTTATGTAGGTACTGGAGCAACTTAATGTTTTTGCTGAGGAAGATGTTGATGCTGCTGCTGAAGCCCTAAATGATGTAAGTTTTGCAGTATTTATTTACCATCACATCGACCCATGTTGTTTTCCTCCTAAGAGGCAATTAGTTGAAATAGCTTCCCACTGAAGTCAGTTGTCTAATATTTGTGGCTGTGTTTGACGCAGATGCCAATCAAGAAGCTATACATGCTAATAGAAATGGCTGCACAAGGAGAACATGGCGGTGCAGCTGACAACATTTATTCAGGCCAAGAAAAAATCCGCATATCACATTTTTACGATTGCCTACAGGACATTGTCAGATACTGAACAGCTACAGGGGGAGCCTCCTATGTCACCTTTTTGTGAACTTTCGTTTCACTTCTTTGAACCTAGAGTTTATACCATCACTGTTACATTGTTATTTGTTCTGATCGTTGATTTGTTAGTAATCCTGAAAAATGGTTTTGTTGTTTAATCCTTTTTATATAACCTTGCGAAGCATTCAAAATCCAGAGTACATTTCTTTGTTACTTCATTCATTTTCTTAACAACACAACAAAATATGTACCAAAAAGACTGTTTTATTGTATTTTTGAACTGTCGATTTACATATTTTGTCTGTTTATGTGATATATAACGAACATGTACTGATCCGAGATGGAAATGAAGCCCTAAGTTCACTCCCACTCAACCTATTCCCCAATTTCTTCTGCTCCCCACCAGACAAAGACAAGCGTTACATTTTTACCACAATCGACAAAAAGGTAATTTTTCATTTTCAGGTTCTCATAATTGAAATGCAACTGACCGGAATTTGGATCTGATTTGCTCAGTGTGAGAACTTTGGATCTGCAATTTTGAGAGTGCATGAGGGGTTAGCATCAAACTGCGTAATGGGCTGTCTATGCTCAAGAGCCTCGTCAGTTGAAGGTGGTGTACGTGCATGGTACGATGAAAACCCAATGTTCTTGCGCTGTGTGCGATTGTGTTGTAGAGTGTTAAGGCTTTCGTCTGTGCTCGAAGACATGAAGTTTAATTTTTTTCTTCTAAAACCAGACATATTTCAGACTCCTAAATAAACAACTCGAATCCCATCTGCAGTGGACTGCTCTACCAATGTCAATATTCACGTCAATGTCATATGCCTCTGGACAAATTGTCACAGTATACAAACCCCAAGTTTTTTATTGATAACAAGAACAACTGACAGACCGAGGACTGAGAAGGGAGTAGAATGGAGAAATTGGCAGCTTTGTTCCTCATTAATGCAGCAACATATGAAATCTGAAAGAGTAGAAATGATACCATTTTTAAAAGAAATGCGTTGACTGAGAAGGGAGTTATTGAGAGAGTCAAGAAGATGCTGCTCCTTAAGATGGATGCTACAAAGCTGAAGATTAATTGGACTCCTGTTTATAATACTTTAAATGCATACATGAATTTGTAATTGTATGTCTTGTGTGTTGTGGTCTATTGTGGTGCTAGTCTTGAGTGTATGATTGGGTGAGTCTTGTTGGTGCCCTGTGTGGCCGGATGGTGTTTGTGGAGGCTCTGATGAGTGATTTTAGTGAACTCTGCTAGTGTTACAAGGATCTTGTGGTTTATGGAGTTTGTTTAGTGTCTGTATTCTCTCCTTTTTGAATGATAGCACATAATCTTAAAAAAAACAGACCGAGGACTAAGAACCCGAAAAAAAAATCCTAAAATTATAGGACAACGATCCAGGTCGCTAAAGCACATGTTCTGGTGCAAAGCAAGACTCGCCAGACCATCTGCGACAGCATTTGCCTCACGCCGAATAGCAATAAAAGACCAGTTCTTGTTTCTAGCCAGGAGATCATTACATTTGGTGTACCAGTCCCCACCAACATCTTTAATATAGAAACCATAGGACAGACATTCAAACAACTTAACGCTGTCAGATTCAATACAAAGCTTTTTAACACACAATTGATCACAGATTTTCAATCCAAAAAGTAATGCTTGGCCTTCTGCATTATACAAACCCCAAGTTTTGGGACTCAAGATACAGTTGAATGGCAAGTTTAAAATGGTGGTGATAGAAAATTTGCAGATAAAGTAGCTGCTTTTCGACGCTTGTACTGCTCCACAGTTTATAATCCTCTTTTGTAAGCTGATAAGATGAACGCACTCTCGTTAGTCTTAACGTCAAACCATTGCAGTCGATTCTACAAAAAAATTCTAATGAGGTATGGCAGATAATGATGGTTTTTCATACCTTTAAATCCTGTTGAATGGGTAAGTTGTACCCATTCTTCACTGTTCTTGACCAATCTTTCTTCAATCCTAGCTCGCTTTTTTATCATGCTGCCCTCGTCAGCTTTCAAAATCTTATAATTCTTGTTGACTGACTCTAAAGATTGGCTTAATTCTCCTAGCCTGTTCGCAACGTCTTCCTGGTCGCCCTTCATTATCTCCAGTTCACCCTTGGCCTGAATTAAAGCGGCTTCCAGTTGAGATATTTTGCTGGAAACTATATTCATTTCTTGAGGAATCTTGTTGTACTTCTCTTCAAGGAGATCTGCCTTCTTCATAATCTTATTTGCACGCTCTGCCGCCTCTGTAAGCTTTTCTTTGTAAGTGTTACATTTACTCAGCTCTTCCCTTGCATGGTCATTCTCTTTAACAACCTTGAGGATCCGCTCTTGAAGCAACTGCAACTCAGTTTTTTCCTTCTCGGAAAGATATCCCTTCTCGACAATAATACTAACAGCCACATCGAAATCCTTCTGATAGATTTTGAAATCAACCAAATTCATTCCTGCACCCTTTCCAAAGTCGATTTAGCTTGAGGTAATATGTAACGAGTATCTATACCTGATAAGTGAGCAGCAGCAGCGAGGTGGTTAACAGAAGAAGTCTTCATTATAGCCTCCGGGTGAACTCTTTTATATTTCGCTAGTCTAGCAAGAACATTGCCTACATCTGACACAGGGGTTTGGAGTAAGGATACAGGCTGCGGCTGCAAATCCATATGATCTACTATATCAGCCGATTTTGATGCGCTACTAGCAGGAACAATGCACTCTGACGCCCGTATTTCGAAGGTTCCTCCTTCGGAACTTTCTTCGTCTGAGCTTCTTTTGCTACACGCCTCTTCACCATCACTTTTCATCTCATCTATAGGCGACTGTTCTAATTCAGGTGCAGAATTTGGGACGAGTGGTTCACTGAATTTCAAGAAAGATAAAGCTTTTGCTGCCTGTCTAATCGTATGTCTCCTCTTCCTAAACCAATTTTGAACCTGAGACAAAATACGTAAGTGAGAAACATATCACAAAACCATTGCTAGGTCGTCTTTTAATAAAAAGCATACCGAGTCTGGGCGCACATAGCTCAGGCCTTGTTGATGCCTTGACTTGCTGCAAATACAAACCCACTATCAGCTAAAGAAACAGCAGAACATAACCAACGATTTGCACAAACTAGGACAAACCTAAATTTGACTGCAAAAGCATTGAATACTTTTGCAGGCGGGTTGGCATTGTTGGTTTCTTTCAACAAGTTCTCCATCTCAGCGACCTAGCATAATATTCAAACACGCCACTCATATAAAACCAGAATACCGAAATTCCAGTTGTCAACTGTTTTTCAATCCAATAGTTTTTGGATCCCAATCTCAAATGCACAATATCATGTAACGAAAATACCAGAACTGGCATAGACAAAAGGAACACAATGCATCATTTTCAGTATAAAACAAACTTATCAACATATCTAAAGGGTTCAATTTCATCTAGCAAAAGGGTCGTTAGGCCGTTATATCCTTTAATCAACGAAAAATCCGCACCATATTTTACACATTAAATTTTATTTCTCGGCACCGCAAAGAAATGTGAGCCAACGCATTCACATTTCACACTCCCACAACAGACAACATTCAATCAAAAATCTCAGGATTTTCAAATATACTACCGAATTTCAAATTTTTAACAAAACAAGGCCATAATCACTCAATCATGCATAAAGCTACAACCTTGGAAATCAAAATCCGATTTCTGCTCATTCTAACACCTCAAGGTCCAACCTTTTAGTCACCCATCGCCTCTAATCACCCCAACAGTCAAACAGAACACAAAATTTGAGTGAACGATATGGTTATAAACACCCGATTCGGGACACCAAAGATAGAACAAAAAGGTAGTGATTTTAAAGCGAACCTCGTCCTGCGTGAAGCGAAACAGGTACTTGCTGTTGCTTTCGGGTGTTTTGAGATCGGGCATGTGGGGCTGATGATGATCCCAAGCTCTGGTCGGATTTGAATGTAATGGGGTCGGTGAGTATCGGATTGTGTCCGAGAGTGGCAAGCGTGATTGCTGTTCGGTCGGATTGTCTTTAATGTACTTTTAGTATGTACTTAACGATAAGCTGATGATGCTGGAGATGGGGAAATGGGCCTTTGGAACATCCGACCACCAAGCCCAACTACGAAGTCGATACATTGAAAAAGTAGAGCTGATTATATCAACAACAAGAAGACAACATGAATTGCTATAAGATGTAAAAAGGAAAGTCGCACATAAAACATCAGGAAATGTTAACAAAGTGATCCTCTTAGCAAATTTTTATGCAATGGCTGAAAGGTCTGCCATTACAAGTAACTACGTTATACAACACATCAGCAATTTAGGTAGTAACACGGACACTTAGGAGTCTTCTGCTGAATTAACTACTAAATATGTGCTATCATTTCATATATTTTGGCGCCAGGTAGGACGTGTTCTTTGAGCTTGGTTCAACCATCATCTTCTTCGAGGGTGTTAACACGCTCACATTCATCAATCCATTCACTATATCTGAAGATGAAAATGTTCACATGATTAACAAATGGTTCCCTAACAGAATCAAGTGATTCCAGCAGCATATTCAAATTGATTGCGGGTCACTTACATGTCTATAGGCTCGGATAAAGCTGCAACCCAGATTAAAAGTCTCAGTCAGTACCATAAACATGTCGCCAGATGAAATATTTTTGAAAGAATAATCTTAATGCTTGAGGAAACTTAAAATGGTTTGCTTGAAACCCATTGAACTTAATATACCTGTGATGGTTGTGCTAAAGCTTTCTTGGCAAATGCCACATACAGCTTCTCCAATCAAGTTCTTCATATCACTGCACAAGATAGATATAATATTGTGTTGGCTCAATACCGACAGTAAATAAAGAGTAAAAGATAAACAAATGCTGACATTTAATTCAGCTTCACATCTTCAGTATTAACTAAATCAATAATAAAGAGTTGTTCAATCATTTGGCCTGACCAGATGTCGAATTCCACTAACGAATTTACCCTCATCCATTTCTGAAGAAACTAACCAGTTCATCGAATAATAAAAATGAAAGACACAAATGGTTTATGGGTTGTAGCAAACAAACAATCAAGCCGCCACATATTTGGAAACACGCATGCATAATTACTTAAATTGTAGGCCGTTTGTTTTGTTCAGTATGTTATAACTTAAGCTTCATATCAATTTCAATATCAAAATTTTCTTTAATAAACCCACATGCTACAACAACAGGTTCCACGTGAAGCCAATTAAGACAGTTTAACCAATGAATATAAGCTTTACAGCTAGTGTGAATAAACATAAAAGCAAAATTCTTGTATGTGATAACTATAAAAAGAATGGAAGGCTTACATTCGGCACTCAACACTGCTTCCATGATTGCAAAACGGGCAGCTAAAAACAGTATCTAGCTTATCCATCCGCTTCTTTGCAACAGGCTTCGCCTTTGCTTTCCTCTTACCCATCTTTCAAACCAAGATTGTATCTTCAAACTATATTCAATACCTAAAACAAAAGTCAGAAATTACAACCGATCAAATACCGAATTATCCACACTCATCAGTCAAATAAGCCTATACACACATCTTTAGTCTTTACAACACAATTCTTCAGTAAAAGCATTACCAATCCATGACAGACCAAACCCTAAATTAATACCAAAAGGGGGGAGAAACACCAGAAATTTAACATCAAATTAAACATCAAAACCCTAATCCTCTACATCAAGAAGTCCATAAAGATAACTACGAAACCCAATTCGATCCTGCGCATCACTCAATCAAAAAATTGTCAACCATAAACCCTAAAAATAATTAAACGAAGCCAAAAATTGAACCGGTTTCGAAGCATCGGAACCACAATACATACAGCAGCGCAACATAAGAGTCAAAATTGAAATGGATGAATCCAGAAGATAACTCACCGATGCGACTCGGAAAGCTCCGAAGGTGAGATGAAGATTCAATTGATGTCGCGTTCTCCCCATTTTGTTTTTCGTAATTAATTTAATTTTAATAATTAGTTTCACTGTTTGGACTTTACCTTATCTTATGGTAAATGATTATCAGTTAGCCACAATATTATTGAATTAGAAAATTATTTGTTTTAATTTGAAAGAAAATAACAATATATTTTAAGTTCCACGATATTTTTGTGTATTAGAATGTAAGAAAATATTAATAATCAAATTTCAGAAAATCAACATATTAATCACACCTACAAAATTTGCATTTCTGAATAAGCGTATGTTTCGCGGAGATCATCATCCATTAAACAACTGCAAGAAATGACGATAAATCTTCATGTACAAGGCAAGAGGGAGTTCGGTTCCTTTGTGACCCAATGCATATGTGCATTTTGGGAATTCGTTATTTGCACTTTTGTATTAACTATATATACATTTCATTTGCATTTGTGCATTTCGCTAAACGACAAACTATACGCACAAAACGACAAAAAAATTAAAGTGTAAATCTGCAACCGTTGGATCAAATTGATCCAACGGTGCGAGATCTGGGTCGCAGAGTTCGTAGCCTAAGTGTTGGGTCGCAATTGAACTGATTCCAGACAAGAGGTAGGTAGAAAGCTTCTCAAAAGAAGAAACACTTTCTTGAAAAGTGATGCGTGCAGGGCAAATCGAACAGTCTTGATTGTTAGACCATAACCATCAGGTCACCAACCCTTTTGTCCGATAAACGTATTGGAATCATTGTGATTCTAAATTTGGACAACTTCAAATCTTCTTTCACAAACAATAGATTTGGTCGTGTGATTTTTATGAAGTTAATAACACAACTTGAACGTGTTCTGTGTGTTTCACGGACCAGGTGGCCCATATTGTGATTCTCATGTCAGGTTGCTCTTAGGAAAGTTTCAAGCAGGTCTAATCTTGTGAGGACTTTGGAAGACACTGTCCTACTTTGACCGGACATGGATTGTATCAATCTCCTACAAAACCTATTTTGTTGAAATTTCGGTGCCCAAAATTGTTGAACACTTTGCCACCAACTCATCAGCACAGGATGACTAATGACTAACATAAATGTTGTTTAATTTCTTCTCATCTTCATAAGGCCATGTAGCACATGAAATATGTGCTTACGGAATTAACGGTCGATCATTTGAACTCTGATATCATAAGTGAAATTTGCCATTTTTTGTAATACATATATATAAGCATTGTATCGTGTGGATCCATCTAATTTGGTGGACTCATGAACCCCTCTTGCATGCGTTGATTGCATTTTGTGGATGCACCAGATTAAGCCAACGCATTAATAAAATGCACATGTTTTGCACGTGATATGCACATGACAAATGCAATGACGTGGTGCATCTAAAAAATACAATCAACGGATGCAAGAGGGGGTTCATGAGTCCACCAAAATAAATAGATACACATGATACATTCCCTCTCTATATATAATGTTACGCTCAGTGACACCAACACCATTTCAAAGTACATGCATTGTGCTAGCTCTCTAGTCTTCTCTGAAGAATGTGGAAGTATGTCACTCATCAAGGTCTATGCATGGTTACTATGCTGCTTGTGATTTTCATGGCAAAAAATGTAGCTTCTCGTAGGTTACTAGGCATTGTCTCACCATTATATTCAGATGAGCACAGCAGACGTCATATATTTAATGTGCACCAGCGTGAAAAGTTAAACCATCAACCGGATCGTGCCCTGTCCGAAATTCTTCGAGTTTCACCCGGTGGACCTGATCCTCACCATCATTGAGTTCCATCATCACTTCAGTCACTACGGATCGATCACCGAAAGTCCAAAACACTTCTCTCTATATTTCAACGTTAACATGAAGCTTCATCTAACAATGAAGGTTGCACACTAGCTTTGTACTACTTACGCTGCAGCTGTTACAACCTTTTGCGGAATGATATAGATATACCATGATCCAAAGCATTGTTATAACACATGAGATCAGCTCGATCCTGTCTTATATATTTATTATATCTTGATAGCAAACAGCCCCTTTTGGTGCATCACAAAAAAGTTCTTAGCATGTTTTCTGACACCCATGAAGCATGAAAAACACTAAAATCTCTAAGTATGAAGCCTGGAATCAGGTTCGATACTGCAGCAAACAACATTTTACGTTCAATATATATAATAACTTTTGCAGCATCAGATCACTAAAAATTAATTAAAATGTAATTTGTTCGCGCTTCTAAACGTAATTTGCAGCATCGGATCTCTTACATTTCTAAATGAGACGAAAGTATATCATACTGCATTTATTTTAAGAGAATGGATCAAATGAAAAGTGGTAGTTTGGTTATAAAATGCAAACAAATCTAAACCACCCATTGAATTACATCCGACGGTTACAAATTAATCCTATTAATTAATATATTAAATGACAAAAGGGCAATAATGGAAATATACTTTATAATATATTTTACAAATATACTAATTAAACTCAATCCCTTATTTTAAGGAGCCAACATTTAATTTTTTGATAGGGGAAACCGATATTCAAATATATTTTTTCAATCTTTCAATTTCGCTTCACAGATTTTCCCAAATTCGACTAAGTTGTTTCTATTGAATCTTTCAAATTTCAGTCTTTCAAAAATTCTTGTGGTATCTATTGAAGTTAAAGGTGAGCAGAACAAAAGTGGATTGAATGCAGATTGAACTTTGTGTTCGTTCTGTGAAGGTGGTTTAATTTTTAGAGTTAATGTTACATGAAAAAATTATTAAACATTTTTCATATCAATTTCAAGTATTCAATTAGTCATTTACAATACTGACTACTTAATGCTATACAGTATGATTCACGATTTGATAGGATATGATTCAAGAATCATATGATAGCAAATTATGAATCTTGTCTGAGCAAATCATGACTTGAGGATATGATTCTAAAGTTACTCTGTATCATACACTATGGTCGTCAGTTGTGAGGGTTATGGTCAAAACTTGCACCACTCAGTAGTTTGTAATAGTGTATGATACACGAATCACATCATAGCAATTCATGAATCATAGTATAGCAAATCATGAATCATGGCAACAAATCATGAATCATGGCAACAAATCATGAATCATAGTGTGGCAAATCATGAATCATATTATAATAAATCAAGAATCATAGAAATGCAAACGATGAGAATTTCAGTGCACACAGATTATACGAAAATTCAATTAATCGGACACGAGATCAATGTACACAAACTTGGTGATTCGTTAGCTTCAAAATACGTTTCTCTTATATCTCTACTAAGTGATATTGGAACGATGGCCAGCTTGTTTTTGTCACTAACTGTTCGTCTCCCCTTTTTACTCTTGCTCTTTCGTTCTGTCGCAACACATAAAAAATCCATCAATAACCAACGTGTCACAATATTTCTATGCGTAAACAGTTTATGAACAAGAACATAATACACGATTCCACATATGATTCATGATTTGATGCAGTATGATTCATGATTTGATGCAGTATGATTCATGAATCATACGGGGTCATTTAATGAATCGTGTATTAACAAATGCTCTTACGTTATGTTGCAACACAATAAAACCATCAACAACAAACATGTCAAAATAGTTCACGCATAAACAAATTATAAACCAGAATGATTTCACACACAATACATGATTCCATATATGATTCATGATTTGCTTCAACATGATTCATGAATCACAGGGGGTCATTTAGTGAATCTTGTATTAACACAAAATGTTATCATGTATGTCTACATACATGATTCACGAATTACAGTACTATGATTCATGAATCTAATGTAGTCATTCAAAGAAACATGCACCAACAAATTTAAGAGTAAGTGGGTTACCATATTTCTTCCCAAATCTTCATGGAGTCATGCTGGGGCTTGTCGTGCGACCTGCAAACACACTAGGTTAGTAAATCTACAAGAAGCACCGGCACATAAACTCATTGAATGATGTTACTCTTCGCACATATTAAATCATTTTTCAAATTCGCAATTTATAAGAGAAAATTCATTGATAATGTAATTATTATTAATAGATCCTATCCAGCTTGTACTGAGTATTCAAATCTGAATGTGAGCAGAATAAGTAATAGAAGAAATACCAGAACACTCCGTGTAGAAATTTGTCCACTCAAGCGGACTTAATTTAGCTTCAGAGGCCTTTATCAAATCAACTAGGCCTTTATTCAAATCTACAAACACACTAGGTTAGTAAATCTACATTTAAAGTAGTTATCCGACATGGTAATTACATGTCTCAGTACCTGCAACTCTCGAGTCAAATTAGGATTTCAGATCTACAATCGAAGGAGACTTGGAGCTTCCATACGACGATTCTCGAATCGTACGGCGGTATGCGACTAGGGTTCTATCTCATCGATTCTGCAATATCGAGAGCTCAAAATCGAAAACGAAGATACGAGACGAACGGGATTTTCGGAAACCAAAATCAAAACCGCTTGATTATTGGTTTTTTGGACTAATTTACCCTTCCTGAGTTTTTGAAATTAAAATCTCATATTTAATGTTTCATTTAATTATAATTCGACCCCCAAATTAATAGCCGTCCGATCTGATTATTTAATGATTCAGATCTGTTTGTATTTTATACCTTAAAGATGCTTTTCACTTGATCCTTACTCTTATTTTAATATAAAATGCAATAAAATTGATTTTGAAATAGTGGGCTGATTACCTCGGGCTCGGTTATCAGTTCAGCCCATTAATGATTAATCTCACTCAATCTCGTTTGTAGCTTTCAACGACTTGGGCCTTTCGATAAGCCCATTAACACTCTGCGACAAAACTCGGCATACGACGTCGTTGTAGCAATTTCACATGGGGAAGCGCGTGAACTCCACCTTACGTCTCGATAATCCGATAGCGATCAGGAGAAAACGTGTTCCGATTGATCGACGTCACCAAGTCCGGATTTCTAGGGTTTAATCTTATTCGTTCCCAAATTGAATTCCGTCGTTTGATGCCTCAATTTGTACGTCATTGAATTCCTCTATATAGCTCGCTAGCTCGCTCCTCGTATTGTATTTATGAAACCCTAGCTGGATTTGTGCAGATTCGAATTAGGTACCTGCGTTTCCCCAATCGTTTATGGTCAGTGATTGATTGAAGAGTGATTGGAGAGCTTTGTGATCGGGAGAGTTAGGGTTTCGGATAGGGTTTATGGTATATGCGTTTGGTTTAGTTAAGCTGCGTTTTGTTTATGCGATCTTATGGCTCCGGGGTCGTTGGACGTGGATAAAAGAAGAAGGGAGAGGACACTAAAGTGTAGGAAGCGGAAGGGTACTGATAAGTATAGTGTTGGTCAAACGTTTGTGCAGGGGGTTGGGTCGGGTGAAGGTGATGATGACGAATTTGCGCATTTGTTTAGGCCTGATGAGGAGTGGCATGGTGTGTCTGGAGGAAAATATGATAACTTGGTGGAAGAGGGTGATGAAATAGGGATGAATAGGATTGGCTGCGGATTTACTAGGCCAGATTCTTACCTTACGGTTAATTTGTCAGCTTTGAAGTCGAAAAGAGAGATTAGGAAGTTGAAGAGGAGGTTGACGGAGGAGTTAGAACAGGTGAGAGATGTGGTTAAGCAGCTCAGAGATCAGAGAACTCCCACTCCGTCTCTATCATATTCAAGCATGGGTGGAGATGATCGAATGAGGGCTGATGATGTTGCATTTAGAGATGAGAATCCAGTGCATGATTATTCAGACGTAGCTCAATTTCACGAACAAGATGAATTATTTGCATCTGTAACGGGTAAAAAAGGACATAAGTCTGCTAAAAGGTCAAGGAAGGGACCTGAGTTAGGGAAAGAGTCAGATAGTGTTGTTAGCAATAATAAGACACCTATATCTAGGAATGCTGGAAATCCATTAGCAAGATTAATTCAGTCAGACTACATATTGCAAGCTTTCAGGAGTTGCAAGAGTTTGCTTATGCAACTTATGGAGCATAATTATGGCTGGATATTCAATGAGCCTGTTGATGCTGATATGTTCAATTTATGTGATTATCACACTATTATAACACACCCGATGGATCTAGGAACTATCAAGGACAAGTTGACAACAAACTGGTATAAGTCACCTATGGAATTCGCCGAGGATGTTAGACTTACTTTTCGCAATGCCATGACATATAACCCTAAAGGTCATGAAGTACACTCGATGGCTGAACAACTGTTGGAGGTTTTTGAAAAGAAATGGATGTTGATGAAATGTACATATGATATGGCGGATAACATAGATACTGATACCGATTTAGCTGCTTTAGGCAATCATGTGGATTTGCTGGCTCCAGGAAGTGATGTGGAGTTGGTAACTGCTGGTTTAGATAGGATATCTCATCCTTCAAGTTCATCCATGAGAACATCAGGAACTATGGAATCCAGCTGTAGTGAGACGCCTGCCAACAGTGCATCTCCAGGTCAGGAAATGGTTCAACAAATGCCTGAAGTTCAAATAAATACTCCATCCATGGGTATGCTGGATGGTCTGGAATCTAGTCCTGGAGAAACACCCATCAATAATGCATCTCAATTTCAAGAGGTAATTCTAGAAGTTCCTGACATCCACAGAAAAACTCCATCAACAAGGACTGAGAATGCTATGGAAGCTAATTGTACTGAGATGCGTGTAGATTGTGCATCTTTAGTTCAGGAGTTTGTTCCCGAAATTGTCAGAGCTCACAAAGATATGACTTATGAGGAGAAGCAGAAACTAAATGCAAGCATTCAGGATTTACCCCCGATAAAGTTGGGCAGCGTTGTTGACATAATTAAGAAGAAGAATTCTGCACTTTTTCAAAGTGAAGATGAGGTTGAATTGGACATAAATTTTCTTGATACAGAGACGCTTAGGGAACTAGAAGATTATGTATTAGAATGCAATGGTTGCTCAGGAACAACCAAGAGGAGGCCTGTAGATTCGTATCTATAAAGTACAGAAGTGGTATGCCTGTGGTTTTTTTTCTTAACAATTATTTATTCATATTCTTGTGGCTATGGCTAGGACTCTTATTTTCTTGTTATTACTGGACATGCGCCACTTGACAAAGTTGCTTCAGAATTTCATCAATTATGTGAGTCATTGAATAGTTTTGTTCTGTTGTCACAGAGACTTAACTAGATTTGACACTAAAAGATTTTTATTGCGTCTGTGTAGTTGAAGAGTAATCCAGTCGCAATATACACTGAGAAGTGACAACAGAAGTAAATTAAGCAATTGTGGGAATTATTTGTACTCCTCTTCTAGAGGTGAAGTATACTTTTTCTTGCTTTAGTTACCTGCCATTGTTTTCCTCAAATTTTGAATGTTTGGCTCTTGCATTCTTTAATTTGAAACCTATTTATGTTTGACTCTCAGGTTTGGACCCTCTTTAGATGCTACTGAATCTTGGCTGATAGGCTAGCTTGCTTAGGAAGTAGAGACGTTGATCATACTGGTATATTACCAACAAAACTAATGATTTCATGATTGACACGTAATTTGGTGCCAACTGACAATAAAGCAAAAGTAGTATGGTTTACTGGAACCCTGATATCACATCAAATATGCTTGCTGGATGTGCTAATATTAGATTCGCAGAAAGTCAGTATTATTTACTTTTCATTTGATATAAAGTGTCAGTATTTAATCTGTGTTCGACCTGCTTTGTTTCTTTGGTGGTTTAATGTCATCGTATTCCAGGTGCTGGCTGGTTAACTGTTTTTTGGTTGGTTGGTTTCTTCTACAGGTGCTGGATGATAATGTTTTATTCATGCCATTTTCACATACCTGCTGGATCGAGATTTAGATGTGGATCCTCACTTTGCAATATTAGTGTAATCTTCTTTCCAGTTTATTGCAGCAGCTATTTATGCACTAGGTTCTTCGTGTATATAGATGACACCGTGTGTCCCTAAATTATCAGTTTAGAACAATGCATGGTTGGTGCATCTCCATGTATGATTTTGAAACTTGAAGTTGGAAATAAAAAATCATTGTAACTTTAATGTGGCTTGATCAGTTCTGAAATTCAGAATGATGCATCCAGGCCCTTGCGATTAGACAATATCTTTGTCCTTATTCTTAGTCCAATGATGGCCAAAAAAATAAAAAGAAAAGGTGACACCAATTGATTGCCAAACATCCAAGCAGATAACTGTAGAATGGCTGCAGAGTGGTTGCAGAGTGACGTCCTCCTAACAGAATACTTTGCTCGATGAACTATAATACTTTGCTCCTGACAAAACTTTAGATTCCATCTCGACAGAATACTCTGCTCGATAAACTATAATATACTCTTTGGAAACAGCAGCATCCTTCAGATAATGAATGCCTAATTTGGAGCCACAAAAGAAGATTTGAAGGTCAAAAATCAGATCAAATGGGCTAGAACCTCTTTTTTGAAGGATTTAGACTGGCTGACTCCTCCCAGTTGCTGCACACTTTTTACAGAAAGTATACAAATCAGGCAACTCTGGAAGCACCGTCATATACTTTTTCACAAAACCTCTCATAAATGCTTCCTCTTTGGACTCTAACACGATAGTCATTTCAAAATCCTCCTTTGAAATGACACCCATCTTCAGTAGATACCGAATAATAGAGCAGCGGGGAATAATTTGGTTCTTCAAACTAAGCAAAAGCACATTCGGGTTTGTTGCAGGAAATAGTGGATCCAACTCCATAGTTTTCACTAAATACTTCATAATCTTCTCAATCTTCTTATCTGATAACATCATGAACTTAGGCTGCTTTGAGAATGCAATGTTCAAAACAGCATCTAACCATCCCCACTTCTTGAAAATAGCAGCTTTGCGCTCCCATTCCTTTTCACTGATTGAACTAAGCACACTAATCGCATCCAGGAAGCCATATTTCTTTGGACCAATCCAAATTTTTCTCGCATTGTCAACTATTTTTACAAACCGTGCAGCTGCCATTATCATCACATGTGGATTACTACTTAAAAATTCTGCAATCAAACACTCACCAACACCTTCATCTTGCAAAAGCTTGACATTTTTCCCCAACGTATACGGCAAATTAAATCTCAAAATTCCACGACACTTTTTAATCAACTGGAATACCTTTTCATCCGTATGGAGTAAACTCCTCAAATACTCCACCGAAGGAAGTAAACATTTTCCCAAGCTCTTATGAAGAATTTCAGGATATTCAAGCAGCATCTTCACAACAGTATCCCGAGGAGCACCTAAAGACAAAAAAAGCTCAAACTTAGGCTTGAGAGTTGTCTTCGGATCCGCCACTACAAGCGCTGGCCGCCTCGACACTAAATGAGCTATGTTTGCATCAGTAAAACCATTTTCTCTTAATAAACTAAGCACCCTGTCAGACCTTTTGGCAGATTTCAAATGCACTAATTTACAGGCATTTTGCGCTGCTTCCGGCGTCAAACCACATGACTTCACTAAAAAAGAAACAGTGAAAGTTGAATCCTTTACTGGTTTCTCAACCTTACATTCAACATTTACAGGCTCCTCAACTATCTTACCCTCTTCATCATCACCAATCGCATCGGTTGTGAAGAAGCTGAGGACATTGTTGCGGCTTGTAGAAGCTGAATTAGCTGTTATTAAGAGTTTACAATCACGGATGCTTCTGAGCACGTTTTTCGATATAAACCCTAACATCTGCGGAATCGAATCAAACCCTTTAGCGATTGAATTACGCAAGATAACAAACGGGAACGATTAAAAGTGGACATTCAGAAGACAATTGAGCTATGATTTTAGAGTTGGCGATCGATCGGAGAAAAGCCCAAACGGCGATTATGGCGAGAGATGACGTCACTCTCGGCCATCGTATACCCGCTAAGCTTTACTTTTAAGATTTTGTTGTAACCCTAATGAAGATTGTTAAACTTTCGAGTAATTTTTAAATAAATAAAATAATTTTATACAAATCTATATTTAGATTTTGTACACAAATTGCATTAAAATCGGCTCCTGTCTGACCCTGTCAAAATCTTCCCATTCTTGTGACACTCAACTTCAGATATATAACATGACAGAGCGAGCATTTGTGTTTGCAACTCATTGTTGTTGTGCAGGTTGCGAGCTTGTGTCAAGGGACGGTCGGATAGATAATTGATTCGATGGACGAGAATAAAAAAGAAGATGATAATCTTCCAAATGTCTTTGACTTTTGCATATCAAGAAATCATAAAATGGAACCTCTATCTCTCCTCTCCCTCCGCCGACTGCAGGTTTTCTTCTTCCACCGACCGTCTCCGCTTCTCGGATGTTATCGGTCTGGTGGTGACAAGGCTGCCTTCGTGCGAGGGTGGTTGCAGAGTATAGAGGACGCGACGGTGGCATTGTGTGAACGTCGGATTGTTGGCCGGTTCCCCACCCTTTATCTTTCACCGCCATCTTCCTCCTCGTTCTCACCTGATTTTCTGCCTTCTGTGGTGCTTCTGGGCGCACGACTGGCTGACGGACGTCAGCTGCTCGAGACGTTCCTCCTTTTTGTGGTTCTGTTGTGGTGATGCTTTGACGCCGTTCGCTGCCTCCCTGGTCTCCGATGGCGATGGAGCTTTACTTCTTTCAATTCTGTGGGCTGTTCTGCTTCTCATGCGTGACTGTTGTGGTGATGTTTTGAGGCCGGCCGTTCGCTGCCTTTTTGGTTGCCGTTTGCTGTTTTGTTGGTCTTACCTTGCGGTCTGGTTGTTGGTGGTCGGTGTTGCCTTCTCAGTCTTGGTTTGAGAGCTGCTGTCTTCTGGTTGTGGTTGTCGACTGTAGGGGTCGGCTTCTTATTTGTTTGTCGCTGAGTTCCGTCTGTGTTGGCTGGCTCGTTTGGCTGTGGTTGGGTCGGGAATGTTTGGGTGTGGTTGGGGCGGCGCTGGGAGTCGGCAGGCTCGGTGGTGAGTCGTTGCTGGGTGTCGCCTGTGTCGGCGGGTTCGGTGCTGTCGGCCAGCGTCACTCCTATCTTCTGCCGCGTGTCGTCACTTGGTTTCGGCACGTGTGTAGCTATCTGTGTTACCTCCTACTTTCTGCCGCGTGTCGTCACTTGTTTTCGGCACGTGTGTAGCTATCTGTGTTACCTCTTCGTTGCATGATTGCGTGGAGTTTGTTCAATCCCAGCTCCTCCGTGTCTTCGGTAATTGGTTTGATTAATTTAACACTCGGTTAAATTAACTGAACCAATTTATATTAGTCCGCGACTGACTTTTATCTGGGAATATCTTTTTAGAAGATCCGTGTTCTTATCTGTTATTATCACAGCATTTTCAGATGACGATCATCGTGGGCGTACTTTACTTTTTTAGTTGGCTACCCATTCTTTGTACGTACCGAGGCAAAGTACTCGGTTTAGTCCTTATTTTCTTTTTCTATCTGTTTAGACTAGCCGCGTCAGACTAACTTATGTTAGCCTTTTAAGTCCTCGGATTGTACTGATGGCCTTTGGCCTTTCGATCAAAAAAAAAAAAATGTCTTTGACTTGATCATAGTGGAATGGATGATGCACAGGGTAGAACATTTCTTCTAGCATACGAGTGCAAATGTTGCGGACATTATTGACCTACAACATAGATAAAACTGTTGGCAAAGAAACCATAAGAAGAATAGCTAATTATCTAGCATAGGCAACCCATTCAAAACACTGAAAAGTCACAACTAGAAGCATGAATAACCAATGCATACCTTCAGCTTCAGGCATCTAAATGAATTTTCCTCACAATTCCAACATCTTTTGCGTTCACACCCTCATAAGCAAAATGTTCAGATTCCAGATGAATTTTTTGAACCTGTGAGACTGGGAGTCCAACAATGCAGAGAGAACAGTTTTTTTTCAAACAGACGGATTCTCTATAACCTGTACCCTAGGCAAGAAATCTAAGAGATGCAGGTTGTGATGTGTACAAAGAGAACCCAAAGAGGAATGAATCTCAGGCCTGTGAAGAATGGCAAAGATTAGAGGTTATAAAGACGTAGGAAGTCTCCCGAAGGATCGAGATACTAGTAAATGCTAGTTACATACCGTATATAAAATGAAATACCAGTCACAAATTTCAAACTACATTCAAAGATACAAACAAAATAAAAAAAGGAATAGAATCCAGCTAACCTCATTAATCTGGTGAGTAATATATCCCATTTAAAGAAACTTTCACCGTGTGAATCTCTGACAAGGGAAAGAGATGCAGTAGATAATATACGAGAAACCTACTCAAATGGTGGTTTCACAAAAATGAAGAACTATTTATATATCATACAATTCAGAAACATATGTACGTAAAATGTAGAAAACGATCAACTGTTGTTTCTGCATCTACATACTGGTCTAACACAGCGCAATTTCTACAAAACTTAAATGGTCTCAAGACCTGCCAGAGGGAGGGCAAGTAAGGTTCCCATTTTAACACGTGAATCATAGGTGAAAGGGGAACAAATTACAAAATGATACATGTCAAAGTAGCACGTTAGATCCCTAAAAATTCAGGCCTGAAAATCATTTGGCAAGAAATTGATCAAAAGCTAAGTCTTTCCATCTGACCTCGTTTCAATAAATCTCAGAGACACTTTTATCCCATCTATTTATGGTGATAATTTCTTGTAACAAATGTCAGGCAAATCACAAAATATGCAAAGCTGCTAACATGATACTCATGTCCAATCCCCTGTCAAAAATGTCATATCACTTAAATGAAGAACAATTTAGCCATCAAATAGAAGACTCGTTAGAATAATATCTCTGGTGCACGCTCATATGTTGGACATATTGAAATTCTCAAGGTCAGATGCTCCCATTGATTCATGTAAGCACAGAATTGCTGAAAAGCAACACCCCCTGAAAGAACACCTGATTATCAGCAGTGCAGCATAAAGACAAAAACAAAGGCATTCAGGGAGAAGCGTAATACACTGTTCAGAGATTCAGGATTGAAAATCTTTTCAGAAAGATGAGATAAAAATTCAAATCAAATTCTTATTAAAATGAAGGATTTTTCTAATGCTGCCACTAAAAACACAGGTTCAGAGAAATGATGCATCTTACTGGAGGTAATTGGTCAATTCCACTACCGAACGCTGCTACTGTAGGATCAAATAACATGCTTTTCAGTTGCTAAGTCAATATCCTTTAAATGTACTTGTAACTTCATGCCTGTAAGCAATAACATGTAGTTTTTATGTCTTGAAAATGGTAGTAACAAGGATGAATCTGCGGGATAACGGCTGCAGACCCTCCTAAATCAAATGTATGAATTCAACTCATAATAAAGAAAAATGAGATAACGCTGACAAGACCATCATAATCACTCATTAGCAAATCTTTGGATTGGATAAAGAAAGACTGAACACTAGGTAATTTCTTGAGGAAATGCCCTTGAAACTTTTCACACAACAAACTTGATGCATAATCATATAAGTATAAGGCATGTATGATCGCAAATCCTGTCAAAACAAAACCACTGATTTGATGTTTAAAACCAAAATGTGGCATGTCCTAACATTGGATAAGCAAAATGATAAGCAGGAAGTTCAAAACTGTGATGCAAGCATATAATAGAAGATATTTAGATTTACATCTCAACAGTATAAGAACTGCAGCTAGCATAAGAAATTAGCAAATAAATAATAAAAAGCACATCCCAAATGCATTTAATAAACGCGAATGCTATGAAAATCAAAACCTTTAAATTGGACGAGCGAGACCAGATTGTATGCCTTTTTTATGCATCTTATACAGATCCATCAGCTCAGGATGTAAGTCCTTATGTCTTGTCACGTAAGCACTCATGAAATAAGGCTCAGAAACTACAAGAGCAGAGCTGAACTTAAAATCTTTCTTACTCAGGACCCCATTAGAAAAAGATGCCTGATAATGGAGCACCTAGGAATAATTCGCTTCTCCAAACTACACATTAGCACATTTGGGGTTTGAGCAGTAAATGACGGATCAAGTTCCATAGTGTTCACCAAATAATCCATAATCCCTTCAACCTTACTCTCAGACTGCAACATGCACCTGGGCTGCTTCCTGAAAGCAGATACAACATCTGCATCCGACCATCCCCACTTCTTAAAAAACTCAGCTTTTCGCTCCCATGTATTCTCATTGACTGACACAAAAACATTGACAGCCTCAAAAAAGCTATACTTATCCGGATCAAACCCCATTTCTCTAACCTTATTAGCCGCCTCTCTAAATCGAGTAGCCGAACTCAACAATGCAGTAGGCCGTGATTTAAAAAACACCAATATCATAGACTCAGACATCCCCACGTCTCTCAAACTTTCAACATTAGGTCCCAAAATAGCCGGTACGTTAAACCTTAAAAGCCAATGACATCTTCCTATCACCAGCAGTACATTTTCGTCCGTCAGTAAAATACTCCTTAGAAATTCAAGTGACGGAACAAGATCTTTATCCATGTTCCTAAAAAGCATTTCAGGACACCGCAACACAACCTTCAAGATCACATCTGGCGAGCCACCTAAAGAAGCCAACCACTCAAATTTTGGCCTCAGGACATTGTCAGCATCAGCAAGTAGCAAAACTGGTCGCTTCTGCACAATGTGGAAATATGACTATCAGAGAATCCATAATGTTTTAACAAAGCGAGCACGCCATTTGCCGTGTCAGTAGACTCAAGTCGAAACCTCTTAGCAGCGCGTTTCGCAGCGTCAATAGTTAATCCACATGAACCAACAAGGTATGTGATTGTGGTGGAAGCAACAGTATCATCATCTTGATGCTTAGCAACTCGGATTGTAGCCGTGGAGAACAATCTGGCGTTGGATTTTCTTCGGAGAATGAGAGCGTGCGGTGGGATTAATGCGTCGGCGGTGGATACAAGAAGCTTCCTGGACAAGAACCCTAACATTTCTGGCGAAACTGAAACCCTAAAAACTAGAATTCTAAAGATTGGGAAAATTGAATTGGGTGAATAGAAATACAGACTTGTTGCATTCCATCAACGGCATCTTTTTCTGCCGGAATGTAGCTGTCGCGCTGATTATGGCGGTTGTAGTCCGGCGACTTTGCTTGTTCAAAGTCCAGCGAACATACAGCTCGGTAGCTCTTTCTTTGATGGGCCGATCGCAGCCCATTTAGACCGAAACGATAAGACCTAACTTTATGGGCCGCACTCAGCCCACTTAGAAACTACCTTGAAATCTGTTGTACTAAAAACGAAATAAAGAAACCCTAAACTCAAACATTATTTAATGTCACGTTAGAGTAAACACTTCATTCTTAAACTCATTGCAACAAAGCTACCTGCTTTGACTTGATCGTTGACCATGAAGAGGAAAGCTTCTGCTTTGATTTCAACCATCTCCGCTGAAAGACTTAAAGAAGAAAGACTCCAAATTTATGCCCCAGAGAACCGAATTGCGATTGAAAAGCACAATTGCGGAGGTGAGCAAAATGTTCATCATAAAAATATTGAATCTTGCAGTACAAGTAAACCCAAAGAAAAAGAACAAAACCCTAAATTTCAAGGAGTCTTTAATGGTGCTGTGGAGACCCAAATGGCAGTTGTAGTGTACACTGGTGGAGGAGAGCCGATCGCTTGTCGAAGAAGAAGGATGCCTAGAGAAAAGATTCATAACGGACCAAACCCTCCGCCAGAAATTCCAAATGAGTTTAGAAACATTGTTGAAAAAATTGGAGGTTCGGATTTGCAGTTGATTATACAAAAGGGTTTGAGTAAGACTGACATGAGTAGAGATCACAACAGGCTTTCATTGCCGTCGAAACAGTGGATTGCTGATCAAGGTTTATCATCCGAGTTGCTGAGGATGTTTGAATTTGAAAATGGAATTTGCATTACTAAAAATAATGTTTTGGTTCCATTGATTGATTCTGAAATGAGAGTGTGGGAGTCTGTGAGTTTGAGGAGGTGGAATATGACCAAGGCTATGATTGTTATTGCTGGTGTGTGGAATGATGTGGCTGATGCGAATAACTTGAAGGTTAAGGATGTTGTGCAGATATGGTGCTTTAAATTCATCGAAACGGGACGTCTTGGATTGGTTATGGTGAAGATCGAGAGTGATGATAATGCATCCAACTCGGCTGGCTCTTCTACTGGCTCACTTCAGTATCACCCTACTTATTATATTGATTTCATGACAGATCAGGTTGCTGGTTCTGAATCTTCGAACAATGGTAATAGCGATAGATACGGAGGAAGCTCGACTGAAGCTGTCTCGATGTCCATTACTGATATGTCTACTTCTGATCTTGATTTAAGTCTCCATCTTTGAGACTGAATATATTATCATCTTAGCTAGTTCAGGACTTCAGGTTGCAAATGTCTGATCACTTCCTGATGAAGGTTACATACTTTCGCTCGACAATATAGACTTATTACACGCAATCCGTCGAGATGTTGTTTTAGTTATCTAATACATAAATGTGTTCCTTTGTACTAAAGTCTGAAATTGCATTGAACTGAAGACTGATCAAACATTTTAGTAGAACTGAAAAAACTTACAACATATCCTTCCTTTAAGAAAAGGATACATTTTATTTATGAATACTTCCTGCAGTCGAGAGAACGAAAGGCATACCAAGTTCCTTCTCCGTGTTGCGGATATACTCCAACAGTTAAACTCACGACATATAACTTGGGACAAACTCCAACTCACAACATAAAACACAACACTACTGAAACTCACATAGATAAACAACAAACTGCCAAGCTTGCACACTTCATTGCTGCATTACTCATTTCTGGGCTTCATGAAATCTAAGATGAGCGCGTAAACTTTTTCCTGATCAGGAACAGACTTGGCCACGCTTTCGACCTCCATACATCTTTTACCCCATTCAATCAGCTTTGGACACCCAGCTTCAATGCTAAAGTTTCCAAACTTCTCATAAACATAAAACCAGCTGAAGAACCCAATCAGGCATATGTCCACAAACCCGATACTCTCACCACCAAAGAACTTCTTGTCTCCCAACTCACCCTCTAACACTTTGAGACTCTCGATAAAATCCTTCTTTCCAACTTCCTGCTCCTCCCCTTTGGAAGTCCACACCTTCTTTGATGCATCATACACCTGCAGCATCACACAAATAAAAAAAACCAACGTTAATTATCGACATTAAAAAGGTTCGAATTTTACAGAGATGACAAAATTTCTCATGCTGATCAAATTGAATAAATCAAAAACAAGTACAAAATGGTGCTCCAAAAAACCTTTTTGTCGATATAATCGACCCAAAACCGGGCCTGAGCGCACTGGTAGGGATCAGATGGCAGGATAGGAGCCTTGTCATTCCAAACCTCGTCGATATACTGCACTATAATGCTTGACTCACATACAGCCTTCCCATCATGAATGAGGACAGGAATCTTCTTGTGAATAGGGTTAGACTTGAACAGAAGCTCACTCTTATTCCTTAAATCCTCCTCTCTATACTCAAACTCTATACCCTTTTCCCTTAAAGCAATTCGGACCCTCATGCCGAACATGCTAGGCCAGAAGTCCAACAGAATCACCTCATTCGCCATGATGAAGTTATTACTAGAAATGGGCAAAAAGGAGTAAGATTGTCTCTAGTGATGACTGATGAGGAGGTTATGGAACTCTGAGTGTGTATTTATAGGAAAAAGTTTTGGCCTGTTTAGTAATATAATTTCTACATGTTTTGAAAGTGAATACGTAGGCAATTATGTCATCTCTACATTTTTTCATTTCATTTTATTACTGAAATCGATCATTATCAAATATCAATAGTTTAATTAATAAAATAAATAGTTGAGATGATATCCTATACTCCCTCTGTCCCATTATGAGTGTCTCATTTCCTTTTTGAATGTCCCAAAATGATCTTCTCATTTCCTAAAATAGAAACTTTTTTACCTCTACATTTACACCCTCTTTCATACTTTTTATCCCACTCATTCTCTTTCTTACTTTTTATCTCACATTTTTCAATTTTCTTAAAAACCGTGAAAGTTCTCAAATGAGACACTCAAAATGGGACGGAGGGAGTAATATTTAATATGTCTCGCTTAGACTTTTACCCACGATTCATAACACAACAATTGTTTTAATATTGATATTTTGATGATTGTGCATTTCTAAATTGTCATGTGGGGTACTTTGGTGAGGAAATTTCAAGTTGGAGCAATTTGGAATTTTCTTTAATGGACTTTTCCTCGCCAGGGGAAGCTTCCTTTGTAGACTTTTACTTAAGTATCAAGAAAAAATAGCGATTATACGAGGTACAATTTCAGAGTGGTTCGAATTCGAACATTCCTGATTATTAGATCAAAAATACAATCATTGGATCACCACCCTTTCTCGAATAAATAATGCATTACTGTTGTCCAAATCTTTGTTTTGTTTACTGTAGTATTTAGTTTAGTCAATTTTTACTGGGCCGAGATATCAACCCACAATCATACTTAGCCCAAACACGGCCCTTAATAGACTCGTACAAAACAAGAGTCCAGTCCACTTGTTATTCTTGGATTCACCTTGAAATTTACAATCGAACCGTACAAATCGAACGGTTCATAAATAAACTCGGACACAGTTAGATTTCACTTTTTTAATTAGTTCGGAGTTGACTTCAGAATTTAATGCAGTAGTCAATCCCATCCCATCCTTCTGAACTAATTTTCTTTTTCTAACTTTTTCATTAATAAAAAATTAACAGAAAATATAAACAAAATCTCTTCATCATTTTCCGACGATGGATCCATCGCCGCCGAGGAAGGAGCTCCGACTACAAGGACCGAGGCCCGCCGCCCTCAAACTCCACGACGACTCTCATAAAATCAAGAAGCCGCCGCCTCACAGACCACCAAATCCACAGCGGAATAAACCAATCGAGATCGACGACCAGCAGCCACGTCAGCCTCTCATAATCTACTCAGTCTCTCCCAAAGTAATCTACGCTGATGAGAGTGAGTTCCGCTCCCTCGTCCAGCGCCTCACCGGTCCTTCTACTTCCTACTCCTCCGCCGCCTCCGGCGGCGACGTATCTCCTGCTGCCAGACTGGCCACGGTTGAGAAGACGATGAGTCCGAAAGAGTGGGATAAAGGCGAGAGGCAGGAGTTGACCAGCGACGTCATGGCGGATGGAGGAGTCGAGATGAGTCAATTTCCGGGGATATTATCCCCTGCGCCGGGAAATCTGCCGCCAATATCGGATGGATTCTTCTCTTCAGTTATTGAATCGCCGCAGCAGTGGACGAATCTGAATTTTGTATCGCACGATTTCAGTAGCCCTAATTTCAGGTATGGTGGATTTACGCCTAGTCCTTCAGCATTGTTTTCTTCTGCTGCTGTTCCTATTACTTCGCCTACTATATCATACGATCTGTTCAATCACTTTATTGATCCCTAATAGAGTACTCGATTTTTCGATGTTGCTGCTGTAGATATTGTTGTATGTAGAATTAAGTTTTTACTGAATCTGATGATTGATGTGGTTGGTTATGAGTTGTTGATGGTTAGATAGCACTAGCAGCAGTTTTGTAACTGGAAATTTGATTGAATGGAAAAAGTTGCAGTTTCCGAAAATAGATGAAAATTACAGGCTTATTGGTTTTCACATATATTACATTTTGTGGTTTCTATGTTTGTCTAGTAGTTGCAATTGCAACAAGATCTATGGTGTGATTTACAGTGGGGGGGTCTAATATTAGACAACTTCTGAGCCTAAAGGATGCTCGCCACCGAGTGATGTGGCTCTGGGCGTCTGATGAAGAGGGTAGTAGGGATGATGTGGATTTCTTTTATACGAAGTGGAGCTTCGGAATATATCCTTAATTAAGGTGCTGAGGGTTCAAAATTAGAGCTTAACTGGCAGACCATAGTTGTGATAAGTCTTGATGGTTCCATCACGACAAGCTGTTAAGATTACAAGTCCCCATGATGCTGATGAAGCTTTAGGCACTATTCTTTTTGGAGGGCAATTTTCTTGTTGCCTTGGCGGAGAGTAATGTACACGGGGATGGAAATTCAGATGATTTTCACTGGGTGAGTAGCTTGCCGGAAGTTGCTCAGCTGGCCAGGTTGCTGATTTTTTACCACTCGAAACTTCCATGGAAAATCGACTGACACCATTGAGGGGTTCCGAGTCTCTGAACCAAGAGGTTATAGCTAAGTGGTCCTGCCGCTCTAGAGAGCCCTGTTCTTCAAGATATTTCTCTTCTGTTGGCTTGACTAACCAAGGTATGGCAACTGAGACACCATCACAGAAAAAATGTTCACATAATCTCAAAGCGGTTTTTGTTGCAGATGTCTTGGTATTTTTTGATAAAAGGGAGGGAGTCTGGGTATGATTGTAGTTCCAAATATATACATGCGAGTCTTCCCCAACTGATACAATGTGATGTGCCTTTGCTGTGGATGAAGCAGACTTTTTGGCCAAGTATAAAAGGTCTGCTGTGTAATATGGATTCGTTATCAAGAGGTTCTTCACCAAGCTAAAGTATGATTTGAACCTTAAAAAATACATGGAGAGGTGGATTTCTTTTGCCAGAATATTACCTCCATATTTGTCAGTGGTGCCTGCCACATCAAGTATGTGGACTTTTGAGTCCTCCAATGTCACCATTATTTTCCAAGACCTATCTGCAGAAAACTGCAATCAAGGCAAACCATTACAATACTACCCCGTTAATCAGATACCAGCAAACTAAGCAAGGACTTCCACTCACTTCAATCCTGGTAATCTTATTGTTTGATGTACCATTGACGTGTACTTCTGCCTCAAGTTGCATACACTTTTCTGCAATATCAGAGAAAAATCATTAAGCTGCTGATAATAATACAGCTCAGAAATAAGTGACATACTATGTCATGGTCTGGACTCTGGAGGTCATACCTGAAGATGCATAAAATCGGCAGTTTCCTGATATAGAACCCACAACAAAACCCTGTACGTACACGTAAACAGCAGGTTAAGTACTGTGTTGGCCGAGCTGTGGAGTTTTTAGTAACAAAAAGTTTTCTGACACCTGAGTGAACATTTTGATTCAAATCTTACCCTTCCATTTGGCTGGTAGCATATGGCTGTCACTACATCTCGGATATCAATCCAGTCAACAACCCGCCCACGCGACACCTTCCATGTTCGAACTTTTCCATCAGTGGATCCACTGATGAAGTAGTTATCATCAACTGGGCTAAACTGTATGCAGGTGACTGAAATATCCGGGAACAGAAAGCATATCAGTTAGAGTTGGAAATACTCGCACAATGTTCCTCAGAAACGAAAGAGTTGAAGAGGGATACGAATCAGGAATATTTCTGACAGCTCTTACTGACCGTAGCTGGTGTGCAAGAAAATGTTAAGACACTCGACACTATCAACCCGCCACATTCGGACAGTATTGTCCATGGAAGATGACAGCAAAACCTGCATAAGAAATGTCAAAATAAGCTGCCTTTTTGGCATATTCAGCGAACCAAACAAGGTATAAAAACATCATTATAGCTTGACTCACGTTGGATTTTGACCAAGCCAGGTCAAGAATATCACCCGAATGGCCATAAAATTCGTGCAAAGGGGATTCTTCAATGTGAATCATATGTTCAGGAATGACAATAGATGCATATTTAGTCTTATTCCTCCGAAGAGCCTTGCCTTGTTGAAGATCATCCCCAAAATTACTACCAGTAGTGGAGTGCTTAGAAGAGCCATCCACCAATGAGACAAGCCAAACGCGGACAACCCCATCCTCTCCTCCACTAGCAAGATATCGTCCATCTGGACTGAATTTCATCGTGCGGATCATCCCACAGTGAGCATTGAAACTCTGCCCTGTATAAACTGCAGAAAGCTCTATGGCCTTCTTGTTGGTGCTGTGGACCTTAACTTTATCCATCTTGGATGATGTAGGGGAGGAGCAACTCATCGAATCAAGGTCTGATTCACTTCCACTTTCTGATCTCAGTTTCCCAGAAAGGCTCCCCCACATCTTGACCGCGAGATTCTTGTCACTGATCCAATTCTTTCTCAGCTTAGCTCGCGCTTCTGAACCCTCATAGCTGGATTGGGACGAGGAAGGTGAAAGGCAATAAGGTTTTGCATAAACCACAGGAGTTGATGCTTCCTCATCTGCCTCAAAACTTGTACAAGTAAAATTGGCCTCATCAGCTTCATCATGATTATAAGAGAGTGCATCAGAATTGATAAGCTCAGCCCCGCTGCACGCTGTCATCCTCTCCAAAGCCATGCAGCTTACTTGATCAGCACGAATTTCATCATCATGAAAGCTTCGTAAGAAGTCATCCCTTCGCTCCTGAACACTTTTATTGGGTTCTTTCATCCATAAATCATATATCTGGCTTGGCTCTTCATCCAGAACCTTGGAGGCCATGGAATCAAAATACCTGTCCTCTCCACCTCCTACTCCCAAAATAGAGCTAGAGCAAGAGCAAGACATAGATGTTTATTTGAGCTGTAACACAACAGCATCTGAGTCTGACGCCACTAATATACAGACATGCAATCCCCATAATCATGGACCGAGGTCCGCGCGAATGAAGATGGGAAAACCGTCACGTGACTCAGCACACCATTGAACACAGGCATACACGTAGTGTGTGATTCACGGGAGGCACACACCCAAAGACGAAGAAGCTTCAAACTCAAGCAAAGCAAACATTTTTTACAAAACAATTAATGAATCCACGACTGGATTCAAAACACAACCGAACAAACGACCGACCTTTGATTAAAATAAACAGGACCAAACCCAATCTTTTCAGGTCGACATGAGAACAAATCGCAGAAATCAAGGGAGTTCTCTGCACCCAACCCTAATTTGACAAAAGGGTAAGGGATCGAAGTCAAACTCTGAGCCCCCAAGGTGGTTTCTGAAGGTGGTTTACGGTTTCTTGGAAGGTTGTTGGACACGTTCAGTTTCAGGATCCCCAGATTGATGCTGATGTAACGGTGGCGTTGGTGCAGTAAGCAGATTACGGCCGTTGACAAGTGGCATGTTCTATTAAATAGATGGGTTTTTGTGAACATGGACTACTACTGTAAGATGTCTAAGCCCAAATGAGAATCAGCTTTACATTATCCTCGATGCATTTAAATTTTAACAAGACCCTTAAACAGGTGTTCATCTGGAATTTTTCCGTCAAATGGACCCAAATTGCGCCCTACCTAGATCTCGCCAACCTTATTAATTGCGGTGAACAATACAAACTCCTATGCTGCTGATCTTTCATCATGGTGGGAAGTGTCGAAGTGATGCATTTGATTATAAGTTAGATGTATTATGAAACAAGCAGATAGAGATATAATAAATAGGAGTAGAAGAAGACTTCTAAATAAAACAGTCGGTGGATCCTCTGCATCAAATATAAACCCTACGTTTCAAAAAGTGTCTGCAAACTGCAGGTTGGTCAAATATACAGACAAACCATAGCTTCACTCTTTGTTCCTAAAGCTAGTGAGTTGTTGCTGCTTCATTAAATACGATCCAAGCAGCAATCACCAATAATATAGAGAAAACAAATAGTCATGCAACATTTTGCACCTCCACTCCATGACCATTTTCTTCCCTATAATAACATGGTTATAATAACATGGTTATGCTAGTTTATTAGATATATAGCTTTATCAGAGCTCCACTGATAAATATTCCTGTTTAAAAAACCAATATATACGTACGTACGTTTACATGTCTTGAGAGGTATTAGTGCACCAAGACAAACACAACATTTCCCATCTCTCCCGTGCCTTGCTTATTTCTCTGAAACCCCCCCTTCGCCATTTTTTACATAACAAAGGGATCAACTTCAACCTGAATGCTCAAAATTGTTGGTTGGTGTCCAGTAAAACCTATCATAGCAAAAACGCATGAGACAGCGATGTCTGGTATTCAACATACTAGAGAAAACCGTATACGAGTTTGGCTTTTGGCTCTGGTGATTGCAACTCTCATCGTCAGCGAATGCAATGGAACAAGTAGAAGATCAGTAATATCAAACACGGAGGTGAGTCAGTTCAAGCCAAACAAACACCCTACTTATAAAGACAACAACAGTGTCCCCAATAACCCAACCATGATCGGCCACTTCACGGGGTTCTTGCCTAGATGGATTCCCATCTCAGCTTCTGCTCCATCTAGAAAACACAATGACATAGGGTTACAAAGCCGGGGCTCATCACCCTGACGAGCAGTAACACACAGCATTATTACGTATAGTTTTATATATTATTGCGTTTGGTTTGAAGATAATTAAATGCACTCTCGATTCAGTTTGTACTGATGAAGATGATAGTGATATAAGTTGGTGAAGTTTGTTGTACGCAGTGATGCTAGTGTTGTGTGTATAATAATTAGATCAAAGTAACTAGACATGATCATAACTATTGCTTTTGGCTTGTCTTCTTTGCATATTTTAATTTTCTTCTATATATATCCGGCCAGGTTCTTGTAATGTAAAATAAAGAAGGTTTGTGATACGGTAAGACAAGATTTTAATTGTTGATTTTGATAATTTAGTGGTTGTGATCAATTTATTTTTTAATTAAACTATTTGCACAAAAAAGGGGACGATTGATAATATTGTTTTTAAATCTCAAACAATAGATTGAGAAAATGAACGGATAGATTAGTTAAGGTTTCATGGCCTTTTCTTGTATTTTCAAGTATTGGAAAAAGTTAAAAAGACGATTTTACTGACCTCTTCGACTAAGGATCAAGTGGCCGACCGCTGCTCCTTGTATTGTAAATCTTAATCTTAATCCTTTGAGTATCTGATTCAAATATCAGCGTCAGTAATGAATAATAAGCGGTATAAGCCTTTTAAATATTTCTCCACTCTTTAGCAATCTAAAATCCAAATGTCTAAAAAAAAGTCTACATTAGACATAGATATGAAACCATTTCCCCGAAGGCTTTTGAAACAAAGTGTGATCATATCCGTACGTGAGCTATCAAATTCAAAGATAATTCCAAATCTAAACGAGATCATTGTTTATTTGTGTGGGAACAAAAGACCAAGACAAAGATAGAATCACACAAGAAGCATACGGGTCCTACACATGAGGTTTATGTCTTAGGATCCTTGAAACAAGGATATTATTATTAATTTATTATCGTACGCCGAAAGTTAACCTCCCTTCCAAGTTCCAAACCCACATTTAATGCTAATCTCACTCACTGTTTTTCAATAACTCTTTTGTGCTGACCTTGACATTTTTTTTCCTGATAATATTTCTGGCGATGGGCCTTAGCTCAGTAAAACCTAATGTGTTGTCTGACCTTGACACGCCATCTTGGTTTTTATCCATCTTTCCAAATTTTATTAACAATTTCGATATATAACATAGAAAAGGACATTGGATTGAACAACGTATAACTGACAAAATATTATTTTCTCATCCCTGGCTAGCCTGCTTTCACTCCCAAGTTACTCTGCACTATTTCACGTTACTTCTACTCTGATTCTCTTAGTTCTAAGCCTGCTAACTATGCTACAAGCAACTCAATTCTTATCTGTATCTGGTAGCCCATTTCTAAGCCTACTTTGTTAAATGCTCCATTTATAAATTTTGAAGTACCATTAATACGATATATTGTTTACCTTTATCATATACGTCAACAGCCCACTCTAGTCTCCTTTAAATTCTGATCAACATATCTCTTTGCTGATAAAGGGATGCACATGGTATTGTACTCGTTGGTTGGTAAGTGTTTTATCGACCCTAAAAAAGCAGGAAAGATTTCAATAAAAGTTGGGCTACAAAAGCAAATGGCAATATACAAAAAACCGAGAAACTAATAACAAAAATATTTATAAAAAAAGGTCCAAACGAACCTAATATAATACTCCGTACCTTGAAATCTTTTCAGTTTTTATCGCATTTGAAGGTGTCTTTGGTATTCTTAATTTGTTTCAATAACTACTTTCTCAAATGATTAATTATTAACCCAATCAAACTACACAACCCCCATTAAGTAAGGCTCCTAAAGTTCCATATGTATCTCTACCAACTCCTACCACACATCATTATTTAATCACAAACCATCAAGTAGATGCATATAAAAATTGATGCTCAATACAAAAAATACCTACATATAACTCGAGTTATAATGCAGTTACCAGAAGAACGACAATACTGAAACTATAAACCATTAATTGAGAAAACCCAACTAAAAAGGCTGCCTCTCATCCAAGTGTTTGTTTTGTGACGAGAAATACTTGTATTTAATGAAGCCCTGTAATAAGGTATTGCTTGTATAGAATACCAGTACCTTGAAGCTGTACTAGTCAATAGGTCAAGCTTTTTGGTACTTCACTCTTCTGTTTCTGCTGATAACTTTCCAGTTGAAAGGCAATTACTGTGGAAATATCTAACTTGCAGTCTTTTTAACTTGCTCATTGAATTTGAGTTTCTAGCTATGGAGTCGATGAGGAGCGCTGTAATGAAGAGTGAGCCGAAAAAGTTAATAAACAAAGTAAAGGTAAAGATTCTTTACTTTAATATTTGGTGCCAAGGTTACGTAGCAGTGACTCAAAAACAATTTTAAGCTTGAAGTGACTCAGTCCTGGAATAAACATGCATAACTTTGGTGTCATGTGAGAAAAAGACTTGAGAAAAGAAGAACTACCAAGTGGGAAGCTAAGCGAGAAAGGAAACTGAATTGATGCATAAAAACGTTTATACTAATAAGCTAACCTGTGTCATATTGACAAGTAACTGTAATGACCCCACCACAATCAACTAAATCATGTCCAAGTCTGATAGCCAAGGCAATTTTGAGACCCTCTTAACCTGTGGGCCAAAACAGCATTAGGGAGATTTTGAGGATATCACTAATGAAAAATCAGATGAAAGTGGTGGTGGTGTCCCATATTGATTGAAAATAATGAAGGCAAATCCAACCATCAAGTGAGGATTCAGAATAAGAAACTGCTAAAGACACATCCTTTTGTCTACGCTGCCATATATATTATTATAAACATTATACGCTTGCACTGTAAATACTTTCAGTTTTTTAAAATGAAGACAAAAAATGGTATTTGTGATAAAAAATTACTTTGTCCACAATGAGTGAGTCGGTATCAACTGATTCGCCATGCTTATAAAATACTAAGACATTTTCAAATTATAAACTCCTTAATAGTAAAATACTTACCAGTCTGAATTCTTTTAGGAATGAAATTGACCTTTTGTGTCCCTATATATGAGTCCCTTGCCTCAACCAACAATTCATAAATCTTCTTACCACATCCCATTTAAAAATTTGCATTTCCATCTTCATGATGTCTTCATCTTCACAAACAATCACTGTATTTCATGAACTGGTAAGGGAATTCTACTCGCGGAAATTGCTTCTGCAGCCTCCAGTTTACCAATCATCAGCAAGCTCACCTCTTCCTGCAGTAAGCTCTGGACAAAACAGCCACAACAATGGTGAGCCATATGGAGAAAATGGTTTTGATGCTAACGTTGTGATGGTTCTGTCAGTCCTCTTATGTGCCTTAGTATGCTCACTAGGGTTGAATTCTATTGTGAGGTGTGCACTGAGGTGCTCACATCTGGTAGCCACACAGTCTGTATCAACTGCAAGGTTGGCAAATCCAGGGATGACAAAGAAAGCAATTAAGACAATCCCAACATTGACTTATTCTGATGGATTGAACTTGCAACATCTGGACACTGAGTGCGCAATATGCCTCTCCGAATTTGCACAAGGGGAGCGTGTTAGAGTGTTGCCCAAATGCAATCATGGATTTCATGCGTGTTGTATTGACAAGTGGCTGACCTCACACTCTTCTTGCCCAACATGCCGGTACAGCTTAATGGAGGCATGGCAAAAGAAAACAAGCCGCAGCCAGCCCAGCTCATCAGGAACAGTAGTGCCACCACCTACACAAACACCAGCAATTTCAGTTCCATCATTACTAGTACCACAAGAGACCTTTGTGAGCATATCACCATTACAACCAGAGCCAATTGTACCCAGTTATAGATGAGTTAGCTACTTCAGCCAAGCATTTGTAGGCAAAGACAAATGGTACTTAGCTAAGATCCAATTTAGTAGGATTTAAAACAAGAATTGTACATAGAGGTTGTAGCACAAGCCAACTAATCTGCGTTGCTTACTGAAAATATGTAAATGAAATGAAATGAAATGCTATTGCTTTGGCTTTTGAGAATGGCTGCAGTCCTATCCAGAAAAGCAAACGTGTAGGAATTATTGAGATGCTAGGCTACTGAGGTGAGTCTAGTCATCACCAGACCAAAACAAATGTTGAGATTGATTTTTACTTCAATAACAGTAGTGCATAAACTAGTCAGAAAATACTATTGATGCACATAGTTCAAAAGCAACAGTTATACGAAAAATTGATAGGATTTTCGTATAGCAGAACAAGGGCCAACACAATCATGTGTCAGCCAAAGTGTGGCTGCATACAGACGTACAAACACGTGGACAGTACCTTTTCTTTTATATAAGCACATTCCATGAAATATCCAACTTATCACTGAACGGAAAAAGTGCTTAATCGAAATAGGACTACGAGTTTACTGGTATAAGGAGAAAAATGCCAAACTGATGTCATTACAATATCAGCTATCTCAATTTTCAACTGGTTGCGATCATTTGACCATCAATCTATATTTGATAAAACAATGTTACTTTTGCTGAGTCTTTTAAATTAAATCATGTAAATGAAGAGTAAAGTTGCATACTAAGTAGATTGTCTTGATCTACTATCCATGAAGTTAATGGTCTATTGAGTAAATACAGAGACATGAAGTTCATGCCAAATAGACTAAGTCTATAAGCGATGGAAAGTAGCTCAGCAACGAAAAATGATCAAAACTTAAGCAGTTTACATTAAGTAGTAGTGTAGCACTACATTACAAAAGTCAACTGAACAAATAATGGGAACACAGGTGCATATAAAAGATGTGTAACTCCACATTTCCTAAATGAATAGTATAAAACAAAGGTACATATATTATGTTGTTGTGCAACATGGAAGGCTACTAGGCTACTTCTATTAAAAACCAATAGGCCATAATCCCTAACACGGTAGGATATGCAGCAACGACATACCATGTAATATAATGAATACGAACATGAAAGCAAGAAACATAGCAAAATTACCACAGTTCCAAGACGTGAAATGGATATCTAAATCCTAGTCACATAGTAGATCACGTCTTCGACTACTTCAAATGTATATAACCAACGACCCTGCAGACAAACAAAATAAACTTAGCAACAAGGCTGTCTAGTTTTGAAAGCCGTGAAAAGTCCGTCAACTGTTGTATACCGTCGTGTAGCACAAGTTAATCTATCTGAATTGTTAACAAGTTAATCAATATCACAATCATATACATGCAACCCTGCTTCAAACTTCAAATTAGTATTCAAGTTGGATTTGAAAGCAATTTAATTGGATCCAAAAACCTCAATGAAAGTCAACTCAACACTAAATCCTTTGACATAATCATCAAGAACTAGTCACCAACCACCAATTACAGCTACATCTTTCTTACATCAACTGATCCATTGGACTCTCTAAAAAATGGAGTCAACCTAACATGTTGCGAATTTGAGATTCATCACTAACCTGATTGTTCGATCGCCAGCAAACAGATGAGGAGATGAATGAACGACGCTAGACTCCGGCCGTCGGTTTCTGGAAGCTTCACGTGAACGGCGCGGCGAAGCCTTCACCTTTCTCATGGCCCGATTGAATTGGGCCGTATTAACCAATTGGGTTATGTCGATGAATTGGGCCGTCAGCATAAGCCCATGATAATACTCTGCTTAATATGCATTTTATATAATATGAAATTTGAAAGTAATAAGATTTGGTGTCGATTTGGACTCGATTTGGTGTAGAAGAATTACGTAGAGCATGCATTTAATTTATTAAGGTCATGCAACTAGTGCGATCCGAGACACAGTCACACATACATTGATTGAACATGTCTAACAAAACAATATTAACAATAATATATTGCTAATCATGTTGCTTTTCATACAAATTGCTCAAAGTCGCCGATGATTTAGAAATCGCTAAATTTGGATTTGGCCTTCAATGAAGCTGTCAACTTGTTCTCATTCAAAATTTCGTAGATAAAATTAAATCAAATCCGGAGTAACAAACTGAATTTGTAGTCATATTGAGTTTTATTAGATGTTTGTTTTCTGTACTTAATTATAATGAAAAGTATAGAATGGACGATGGTCTACTGATCATACTCTTAACTTTCCTCTTAATCATGTGAGCAGAAAGATATACGTACTTCTATCGATAATTTGATAGAGGTGCCCGTTGTAGCCAGATCTTCTAATAATTAGAATAGATACTCACCCATGTTTCTTCTCTTTTTCAGCCAAAGCTTCTTCGAAATTTTCTTGAAATAAAAATGCACGTCTAAGAGAATAATGCACGTCTGAATCCGGAACCCGGAACATTGAAGTAGTGGCTCCCAAACACCAAAGACCATCGATTTAATCCGACGGTCCAAATTCAACTGAAGATCCCAGATGGGCGCCAAATAAACAAAGGTTTATTGCCTTATTGAACAACTGTCATCCAGGTCATGCTCACCACCACTCCTCACGCGGTCCGACCGCAAAACTCAAGTATACCATTTTACAAATTTGCCCCTATTCCGACAGGCCAACTCACTTAATAAACATTCATCATTCAGGGCAATAGTGTCATATTGGAGGGAGTGACACTGACAGTCGGTAGGCTGACCAATGTTCCTATATAAAAGGCTTTGTTTTGCTCCAACATTTCATTACAATTTCGATATTTCAACGAGAGGGGATTCAGGCAGGGTATAGCAGCCTGAAATTCCAGCTTGTTGTCAGCAAGGTTAGCTCCGATCTCAACTTTTTTATACATGCGTTGTGTCATGTGTGATGATCTTATTGAACTGGATGGTGCAATTGTGGTGGTAGCTACTTGCTAGTGTTCATGTTGTATTGACTTTCTGATCCCGATCAGTGAGCTGAAATGTTGATTCATTGCATGTTTGAGGTTTTTAGTTGAAGATTTACTACAAGTTATAATTTAGCCCCAGATTATCAATATGTAGTTTTTTCGGGATCAGGTCTACGAGTTACCATCCTTGGTCCAGTGTACATGAGTGTCTATTGATTGATATTTTCATGTGTGCACCCACAAGTAAATCGATTTTAAATGTACATCGTTGTATCACGTTGACATCGTCTAGAGATTGTTTTTGATACGTATTCATTTTGATTTGGTACTTGAGTAAGAATTAGCTTAGTTGGAATCATCATTTGATCTCGTGTGGAATGTCTGGTTTAGATTTGCAGGTTTTGAAAAATGGCAGACTCAGAAGATATTCAGCCTCTTGTCTGTGACAATGGTACCGGTATGGTGAAGGTAAGCTCTCCAGTTTGCCGATGTCTTTATAACTTCAATTAGCAAGTAATATATATTTTGTTACTTATTGTAATTGTAAATGCAGGCTGGGTTTGCTGGTGATGATGCACCTAGGGCGGTCTTCCCGAGTATTGTCGGTAGACCAAGGCACACTGGTGTCATGGTTGGTATGGGACAGAAGGATGCTTATGTTGGTGATGAAGCACAGTCCAAGAGAGGTATCCTCACCTTGAAATACCCCATCGAGCATGGTATTGTTGGCAACTGGGATGATATGGAAAAGATCTGGCATCACACTTTTTACAATGAGCTTCGTGTTGCCCCTGAGGAACATCCTGTTCTTCTAACTGAGGCGCCACTCAACCCCAAGGCCAACAGAGAGAAGATGACTCAGATTATGTTTGAGACATTCAATGTCCCAGCTATGTATGTTGCTATTCAGGCTGTCCTCTCGCTATATGCCAGTGGACGTACTACTGGTTCGTAAAACTGAATATAGTCTCCTGAAGTTGAATAGATTTATATGCGATTTACTAAATTTTATATATTGTTTTGACAGGTATTGTGATGGATTCTGGTGATGGTGTTAGTCACACTGTGCCAATCTATGAAGGTTATGCTCTGCCGCATGCCATCCTCCGTCTTGATCTAGCTGGACGTGATTTAACTGATTCTTTGATGAAGATTCTTACTGAAAGAGGTTACATGTTTACAACCACTGCTGAACGGGAAATTGTTCGTGATGTGAAGGAGAAGCTTGCGTATGTTGCACAAGACTACGAGGCTGAGTTGGAGACCGCAAGGACCAGCTCCTCCGTGGAGAAAAACTATGAACTACCTGATGGACAAGTGATAACAATTGGTGCTGAGAGATTCAGATGCCCTGAAGTTATGTTCCAGCCTTCATTGATAGGTATGGAAGCTGCAGGTATCCATGAGACTACATACAACTCTATCATGAAGTGCGATGTTGATATCAGAAAGGATCTTTACGGAAACATTGTACTCAGTGGTGGATCAACTATGTTCCCTGGTATTGCTGATCGTATGATGAAAGAAATCACTGCACTTGCACCAAGCAGCATGAAAATCAAGGTTGTGGCACCTCCTGAAAGGAAATACAGTGTTTGGATCGGAGGGTCAATTCTTGCATCCCTCGGCACCTTCCAGCAGGTAAACTCACATACCCATTATCCAATCTTATGCTAACTCGAGACTTGCCAACTTTTTAGTGCTCTAACCTTGAGATACTTTTTGATTCAGATGTGGATTTCCAAGGGTGAATATGATGAGTCAGGTCCATCCATTGTCCACAGGAAGTGCTTCTAAGTGTTACATCCTTCAATTTATTTGTCTTTTGCGTCATGTGAAGAACAATGTGGCGTGAAGACATCTACCTCAGTATAAAGACTCATGATGCTATGAAAGGCATAACATTATTGAATTCTGTGTTTTCATCTTTTGTGTTTGGTTTTTGAAACTGAGTCTGTTTGTTAATGGCATTCGGTGCACACTGATCGCCGGTGCTTATGACATTGCTCTTTTCTAAATTTGTTGCTTTTTGTATCTGGAAGTGAATTTATACCCATCTGTAAGAAAAATGCTTATATATCATATTGAGATTTTTGTCAGTGTTCCCTTGCAAATTGTATTCCTTATATAAAAAAATGAAAAATCATAAACAAAAAATATGGTATCTTTGTTTCAATCCTGGTCTCAAATATAACCTTAGAATTCACGAAAAGTGAGGTTAAGTCTGCCTGGAAGGAGGTTAGTGGCTTGTCGAAAAGCAGCTGGAGCTGAGTCAGGGATGATTGCAACTACACCATGATATATAAGTCGGGAGCTACCACCAAATATCAAAACATCTCCAGATTCAAGTAAAACTTCATCCGCTTTTTTAACGCTTCTCTTATCTCCATATGCAAAGAAGGCAGAATCACCCAAAGATACGGAGATCACAGGCAGTCCTTTCTCAATGCTCTCCTCGCTCTCATCCTTGTCCTAGAAAAAGTAAAAAAACATTAGTTTTGGCAAGTGAGTGCATTTCAAAAGTCATAAGTCGGAGTAGAAACCTGATGAAGACCTAATCGCCCGTTGGTTTTATAGTAGTTGACGATACATGTGTTAGGGTGCATATGAGGTAGAATGTCTACTGCACTGCCCTCGCTGAGGTCTGCATTTATAACCTCATTGCTGCAGCGATTGCACTTTCACATATTGAACTGAAACTTTCGGGAATAGGAGGTACCCTTGCGCCATCAACCTTCCTTATTTCTCCATATTTATTCATCTCCGGATCCAATCAAGCCCAAGGCACATCAGTTTCAGGTGAAGCTTGCCACCATTACCAAATGTAGGCTGATAGAAGCCACCTTCACCAATGCCAATGCCTCGACATAACATAACTATTTTTACCTATAAGAAAAGTCAATAATAAATGGATCACAAAAGAGATGAAAGCAGAGTAAAAATAAATAAAATCACTGTCAAAAATAAAACATGTGGCTACAATTAACCTGCTCATCAAGAGATATGAAGTTCTTCAAGAGAACCATTCCAGGTCTAAGAATTCGACTTTTATCAGCAGTGGCATGACTTTCAAATGCCAATTCATGATTTTCAAATGCCAATTCCTCTGTGTTCTTGGGGGAAACTGATGCATCTGATGAACTTAGACATATATCAAATGGAAATTTCCCCTGAGTAGGCAAGTTTATGCCTTGCGCCTGAGCATCAATGCGATTCGCATGGTGGACATCTTGTGAAGATGATTCTGAGTCAGGTTCACATAATTTTGCTGGTGAAGTAAATCGCAACACTGAAGGAAGCCCCGAGGATGGAACCTCTTGTAAATCTTTGGTACTTGTTCCTTTCACCTCCCTTTCATAGCTTGGATTTCTGTCCTCATTAATACATAGAGAATTGTACTGCTGCATTAGAGATAGGGAGAGATTTATTCAGTCTGGGAACAAGAATTTCGCTCTCGAATGATTTTTAGACGTACAAAATTTACATATTACGGGTTTACTTGGATACATTGACAGCTTCGCTGATATGACATAGCACCACAATACAAGGAATTCTAATTACGGAATAACTTGGTAATTGGCTCACCATTTAAACATCAGCAACTGTGAGCTTGGATTGATCCAATGCAGGTTTCTGACTAGGAACAAACTAAAGGAGAGAATAAAACATATTGGAATTTTTTCAGATAATTTCAAAAAAGAGACAAAAAGTGAATTACATAAAACAGTACCAGTACCGTATGCTGGAAGACTTGATGAGGACAAGGCACAACGAGGTGAGTCCGGCTCGCATCCTGATCGCAGTACTTCGGTTTGATTTCCTGAAAATCGCGGTTTTGATCGGCTTTGATCAGCACGTCAAGCGGCTTTGGAGTATCGTCCATGTCCACGATTTAGGGTTTGCAGTATGTATGGGGATTTTTTTACGAGAGATGGAAATCAGCAGTTGGTTACAATTTTACAGCGTTTAGTAATTTTTTTTGATTACAAGTATGGATTTACAAGTATCTTGTTGTTATACATTTCGGAACCATCTAACGATAACCTACTAGAAAGCTCTTTGTAAGTATCTCTAATCTATATATTTCTTTGTAAGTATCCAACATTAGCACTATTAAGCTCTTCATCTTGAGAATTTACCAATGAACCATCTCCATGTAAGACATTTTCTTCACTAATGGTGTGTTCACTTCGCCGGAATGGAATGTATTTCGTGGGAATGGAATGATGAATTTGGACATAGTTTCATTTTAGATTTATCCTTTCATTCCATTCCAAATGATTCCATTCCGACGAAGTGAACACACCATAAGTCTCTCTCACTCTCTAGAGAATTCACCAATCATTCATTTCCATTCAACTCCAATTAATCATCTCCATGTAGCTCCACTAAGGCAAGAATCATCTAATTACAAATCTTAAATTCAAGGTGAGGTCTTTACGATTGAACCTAAGACCTAGAGAATTTAGAAAGATGCTCTAACCACTAGGAGTTTAGTAATTTATGGTGTACAAAGATTTGTGCATGTATAAAGTTGACATATATTACTTATATTATTATTAAAAATATATATATAAAATATTATATGATGATTATTATATTATAAATATATGGAGAAATAACTAACACTTAGATTTGCGATTTATTATTAAGATTTGAATTCAAGTCTTTGAAGTTTTCCAATTTTTCAAAATACCACCCGAAAGTTTGTAAATTCGTGATCAGAAGCCCTCCATTTTCATCAAATTACAATATTACATACTCGGTTTAAGAGAAATAGAGGGGTTGAATTGTAAACTTTAAAAATTTCAGCCTTTAAATATAAATAGTTAAAGGGTAGAGGTTGTTGTCACCCCTCACCAGTCTGTTTAATTAGTTATGATACGTAAAACATCAAATAGTTCAGATTTATATCCCATTGGTCCAAAAGTTAGATCAGTTGGTACAAATATTGATTACATCGGTATGTGGGCAAAATTTCCTGGCTTATACACTGTAAATAAGTACATACAAACTTAAATAAATTTTAATAAAAAACTATGCAGTACAACATAAGTTTTAGATGACCGGGGCCTCATCGTCACGAGGATGGAGAGGCAACGGTTTGAAGGCTCCTCACTTCATCAAGGCAAGTCTGAAGATTTCGATAGTCGTCTGTATCAGAAAACTCAGCAGCCTGTTACAGATAGACAGTCATATGTTAGATGGAAATTGACTTATGTAAAAAGGATGTGTAAGAAAATAAGAGGATTGGAAAAGAAAGACTACTTCCGAATTAGGTACCTGTTTGATTATATTTTTCAAGTGCATTTCCGCTGCCATTAATTCTCTGCGGCTCCCTTTTGTCAAGAAGATTTGGATGTACGCTTTACAAAGATCCAATGATGCGCGTGAATACTTGATGAATCTTTCTTTGTCCTTCCACACTTCTGATCCCTGTGGAGCATTCATAAGATAATAAATCAGTAACTTGAGGTCTAGCTGAATTTATCACGATGTGAATAAACAAAAGTTCAGAATATGTTCAAGATACCTGATATGATCTAACTTGCTTTAAAAAGGCTTCTGCACACATTGTCAGATCCCCTTTGAGTTTGTTCCACCTCGCATATAAGCCCCACACAGCCCCATCGCTGCTGCTACTACGAATTATCTATAGCACAGAAAAATAAACATTTGACAAATTACCCAAAAAGGCACAAATCAGTGTCCAGTAGGATATAATTCTAAAAGCAGTTTTTCCACCAGCAAGATGCTCGAAAAACAATTACCCATTCAAGGAAATCTAATAGAAAAGGGAAAGGTGTTCTGACTATGCTTAAAATTAAGATACATAAAAAATATATAAAGTGGAAATAAGTGCATACCCGCTGCAGGAGTTTTCCAATCAACTCTAGCAAGTTTTCAATTTCTCTTGAACTGAGAGTCAAGTGTTCTGTGCTTGCAGTTTCGTCAACAGAATCAGAGGGTTGGCAAGAGAAGTCATCAGTATTATCATTTGTAGTAGTCTGCTGCATTGAAGTACTTTTCTCTATTTCTACCATCACCGACTCTAACAAGCCTACATCAATCCTTTTATTGTTTGTCAGTTCTAAAACCATCTGCAGTGCTTCCAAAGCCTAAGACGAAAACATTCAATGCACATTAAAACTTAAGGTGCCAGTGAAACAACCTGAGTAAAACTGCTACTAGATAAACAACACAAGCGGCCTTCACTAAATATGCACCTGTGTTAAATTTCCAACATCAACAGAAACTTGAGCATAATTCTCCCACAGCTGCCAGCTATTCCGCCTGCCAATAAATCCAATCCATTCAAATGTTGAAAATAACCACGGCATATCATTCAGATTCTGGTTTTACGACAATGTAGATAGATGGAGGAAGAGAGTACTTGAACTTCAAAGCCTCTTTGAACGCAACACAAGATTCTTTATTCTTCTTTTTTATCATGTGCCTGCAGTATAGTTATGATATCACATATTAATCAACAAACAATCATCTTTAAAAACTCATGAGCAGTATATCATATATCAGAATTCAGATGTAGTCGTTCCTAAAGTAAATTAGGGCCCAAAAGTTGCCAAAATGCACGACCCACGATTAGATATTCTTAAAATTTTGATTTAGGAGTTGATGCAAAGAAAATGCAGAATTTGAATTAAAAAGGTGGATTGTAACAATAATCAACATATATATTGCTAATAAATGCAGAATAAGGTGCGTGTAGGTGAAAGACATACAGACAAGCAATGTTGTTCCAAGCCTCTCCATTTTCAGGATCCAGTTGAACAGCACGTGTAAATCCATCCAGCGCCTTCTCAATATCTCTTGCCTAAGGAATTGCAATGCAAAGAATTGTGTTAGTTGACAATGTTAAGATTAAATACACAGAGCAGAAAGGGATGTCACCTTCAGTGCAGCAGAGCCTAGGGAAAACCAACCACCAGGATGAAGGGAATTCATAGCCATGGCTGACTCCCTATCACAATTAAGAAACAGAAATTTAGTGCCAACAAAAGAACATAAAACCATGACAGTTAGGGAAGACATCATTATGACAGTATATCAGAGTGACATGAAAAGTCGAAAATGCAGACTAACCATAAGACTTTTGATTTCTCATAATCCCCCCTTTCATATGCACTACGAGCAAGAGATCGCTGCCATAAAAATATTACAAGGTAAACATTAAACGTTTTAGGGACATATTGTATTCACATAATAAGTACCTTAGCCCGGGCAGATTTGTTGTTGGAAACTTCCAGGGCTTTTTCATAACAAGAATCATCGTTTGTGACATCACCCAAGGAACACCTGGATTAATTTAGAGTAATAGATGTATATTATCGCTTTTGGAATCTATGAAGCATTTGATCACTATGTCCTAATAAATGTAAAAGAATGAAAGCATTGTGTACGTATGACCAAAGATAAATGCAGTAATAGCCGCAATCTCCTTTATATAGCACACTGTAGAGTCAAGTTAGTAATGAGAGACAAAAATAACTACTCACCATAGTCTAGGGTCATTTGGTGTAACAGATAGTCTTGCATTAATAAGTTCAACAGCAACTGATTTTTTCTCCAACAAACTGCAATGCAAAAACATTTTACATTAGCAATGCCAGAGCATAGGGGTGAAGACAGTTAAATGATCTTTTAGACTGACAAACTGATTACCAGTAGCAATATATAAGGTTATCCCACAGTTCAAGATTCTCAAATATCTTCAGAGCCTCCCCTATCAACCCACAGCGTACTAATAGCTCTCCGTACTCTCTGAAAGGGGGGAACGAAAAAGATATCAAGTACAAAACCTGGTAACATCGTATTTACATCAAGCTGAATTTCACAGCTAAAGAAGTAGAATAGAAGAATATATATACTTTCTTAATGCTGGTATTGTAGGTAGAGAAGCCCCAAAACATATATGCACTCTCTCACCCACTCCCGATGAAGATTCACACACACTTTGAACCTGCATTTAGTCATTAAGCGTGAGATCCTGTGACCAACAAACATATTACAAGAATTGTGAGGTATTGAAATTGACAAACTTATTACAAGAAATGTGATATATACAATGGGATGACGACTTTACTGATTGCATTAAATGTAATATCGCATTATTTGGGGAAGAACCAGTAACATATTCAAATTGATGTAAAAAAAGTTTAGCAGATTAAGGGCAAACTGATGTTGTGTATAGCCAATATATTTTACACAGAATCCATTCATTACCACACAATTCCATATTAAGGACCATTTTAATATGTAAACATGTCTCAGTTAGCATCAAAATGTTCATAAAGTCATGAAATGACTGGATCCTAGTGTAGGTTATTAATTGGGAAAATGTTCAAAGATATTTCGCCATCTTCAGGCCTATTATACAAAATTGTATTATTAGGAAGTAAAAATTCAGTTTAAGTTATAAAGATTAGCGCAATACAGAAAGAACGTGGTATCCTATCCTTACACAAACAATATATAATGAGGTAATAATACGGCCACCATACCAATTCTTCCATCATTAAGAGTGCTCGCTCCTTTGTACGGCTTCGAGTAGACTCCCAGCGTACTCGCAGGATGTCACAAAAGCAACGAATCTATATAGACCATGAGTTGCAAGGTAAACAACATATATATTATAACCAGATATATCAACAGGGACCATGTAATCATGAATTCATGCCTAATAGGAAACAAATGGCATAGTGAACTAGCAGCAAAAACCAATGGCAATAATAACTATCATTAATCTAACAGAGGGAAGAAGCAACAAATGTATCTTTAACTCACAATGAATGGAGAATGCTGCTGAGAGTCAATCGCTTCTATGTATGGAGCCATATCCCATCCTGAGATAGAAACATGGCAATAAGTAAAATGAATTAATACATATGGTGAATTAGCAGACTAAAAGCGCATAAAAAGTGGCAAAACAATCAACGTGATTTATTATTTCATGATTTAAAGCTTCATATCACAACTAGCATGAGGTACCTATAACTTTGAGAGAATTCAAGCAGTCAAAGAAAACTACCAATATAATTGACGCAAATGGATACTATATACAGGCACATTTATGGTGTTTATGCCCACTTACTTTGCATCTCATCATTTCGAGTGCTTTTTTCAATGAGGAGGCAATGTGCAAGAACTACAGCCTGTTGGATTGGCTTCATTGACTTCAATCCTATTTTTCCTTTAGAGTTGCCACACTCAACTAATTTGGGGGTCATCAAGACATCTGAAGAGTCGAGTGTCTTAGGCGGGTGGACTTGCAAGATATTATGGCCATTACTTTGACATGGCTGATCAGATGAATCACGGGAACCTCGATTATCTGTTGATGTGACAGGGCTACTGGAAACCAGGACCAGTTGAGCCTTTGCTTCTTCCTATAAAGGAATCAAAAACATGTATCAGAGTTGGTTCACTTAAAAATAGGTTGCATTCAGAATATACCTGATGCACAGTGCGCACGCCAAGAATACCGGTTACAGATAGTTCAAGACCAGATTCAAGCTCAGCAGATTGGAAATGGAGCCTTAAAGAAGAAAAGATTATGGAGAATGATTAATTTGACCACTATGATGGCATCAGAAACAAAGAATTAAGGTTTCACTACTGATTTAAAATATCTAATAGTTTTTGCTCCACGAAAGGATATGAAACCCAACACAAGTTATTAGCTGACCAATACCTGCAGTTATCAAGCCGACCAAAAGCTTGTTCCATAATACCTGCTTCTAAGTGGAGCATAGATATCATACAAGAAGCTTCTTCCTCATAAATATTTTTTGCTCCCCAGTAACTTCTCACCTTTTCCTTGGTGCTAAATTGATCCAGAGTCTCCTTTACAAGCACTTGTAATGAATCAAATAAAGATGAAGAACGCTCATCCATTATTTTTTGTTGAACAAAGTTGATTCTGGCCAGCCACCATGAGATGGTTTTTATGCCAAAAGGTGATTCAACAGTTTCTACAAATAAGTAATCTTTCGTCCCTGTAAGCAACAGCTTTGCAAAAACTAAGTACTGCAAATAACGGAGAAAGCATATTGGTAAAACTCGAAAAAATAAACAAATGAGTATGAATTGTAAATGAAAACTCAATACAAATAAATCCTCAGTTACCTGCAAATTAGAGAATCTTCCAAGTAAATCTGAACCAGCCGACATAATCTGATTCCTTGCCCAGTTTTCCCACTCATGACCTTGAGAAACTCTCCAAGGAAGTGGGTACAAAGGCAGAGCCTCAATTGGACTGAAAAGCGGAAATCATTAAGTCACTAAATAAGAACCTCATGTGGATGATAAAGTATACAACAAAAAATTTCATTCTATCCACCTACCCAGTTAAATTGCACTGGATGAAGGCGAGCAGTGAGGCAATGGCAATGGTCATGACAAGAAAGGCTCTATAGAGCATATCATCTACAGAGAATTTGCTCTTAAAAAACAAGTCAATGTTTTCCATTAACCCAGAATAAAACTGGTCAGCTGAATCAACGTTATTCTCGTAAACTCTGTTGACATCAAGTTTGAAGATGAGAGAAGAAATATCAGGTGAAGCAAGGGCCTCAACATATTTTCCTGACTCAATTTGTGAAACCATATTTGATATCATTTCTTCAAGACTGTGATGTTCACCAAAAGTAACCTCATTTTTCTGATCAGAGAGCCCTTCATTGACAGCCGAGTCTGAAGACTGAACAAGCGGGAGGGTGCACCTCAACAGTCGAAGCTCTAAACCCCGAAGTGCCATCTGCTCCGCCGTAATTTCAATCTCCATCGTCATCGTTATTCCACACTCTTAAGCAAAATCTACAGAAGGAGACACTATCAGATTCCAAGCTCATTTTTTAATGCACAATATCACAAATAAACCAAAACCCAAATCAGTAAACACAATTTTTCTTACTAGGCTGTCTTCTGTTTACGGGGCTTTTTTTGATACTACGCACGGTGTTTGGGGATCCACTCCACCACTACAAACAATGGTAGCTGGGCTTCTCCCAGACCTTATCCTGTGGCTCTTTTTGGTGAGTGCTTCCTAATCACTAAGAATAACTTATCGAATCAATTACCAGCAACAAATCAGCTCGTGGCCCTGGACTCTACTTAACACAGTGTGATAATACCTCACAAGTTTCATCATAGACAGAAATTTTCATAACTCTTCCGGGATTTGCCACACTAATACTTAAACTTAAAAACATCATTATCAAAAAACACAAAATTCTTATAAAGAAAGCATAAATTATTCAAAACCCTAAATCCTAAATAACAACTTCCAGTGCGCAAACAGTTCCTGAACACAAATATAAACCGAAGACACAAAAAGAGAAGAATGAGATTGAAAGGAAAAAGTAATCACCTTTAGACGGATCGACCGGAAAAACGAGCGTCGAAATCGACAGCTGTTTTTGGGCGGCGACGGCGGTAGGAAGAGTTCGGTCAAAATTAAACCGAGGTAATCAAACCTTGTAACGATTATGTTACTAAAATCGAGTCGGTGATTTATTCGGGTCAATTGACTAAACGGTTTAATCATATCAAGTTTAGTAAAATGCCCTTCAATAAAGCGGATCCGGATCCAGTATAGCCTACAGCCATATACGGCCAATATTCAAAATTTGAATTTTAAATTATAAACTTAAAACGACGTAGTTTAACTTGAAGTAATTTAAAACGACGTAGTTTTTCTAAAACTCAATTTCAAGATTAATGAACCCTTTACAAAACGACGCAGTTTTGATTGATAATGTTTAAAACTACGTCGATTTAAGTTTGGCTGCAAAATGCTGTAGGCAGCATGGGATCCTAATCCCAATAAAGCCTCCAATTTTCGGGTCTTAACAAAGTATTTCTGAAATTTAATTAACAGTCAATTAATCTGATTTATAAGAAGTTGATTTTTGTTAAATTCATTGATTAATTTGAAATTTCATTGATGACTGAATTTGCGATTTTTTAATTTATGAACAATCAAATTTTATACATTCAATAAGTTGCAAATATTTCAGATTTTTATGCAAAACCATAAAAATTAAAGCTTAAAGAAAGCTTAAAACTCCATTAGGGAATTTGCTAGAAGCCTATAATTGCCTTAAAGTCCATACGGTAGACTTTTCGACGAAGAAAATGTTGGAATCCAACATTTCAGTCCACAAACGTAATCTTGTTGTATCGAATTTCCAACGTAAGAATTTTCCAAGAAATGATAACAGAGATGTCTCGATACTACACTGGTCTATAAATTGTTCATTTATATTTCCATGCTCATTCATACAAAAAAACCTCATAAACAATATACAGTCTTAGGATTTCGATAAGGTAATGGCCTCGATTGTGATGGATGAGGATGTGGTAGTCGTGGGCGGAGGCATAGCAGGACTGGCCACCGCGCTTGGGTTGCACCGAGTAGGCATTCGTGCATTGGTGCTAGAAAAGTCCAATGAGCCTAGAATCACTGGAGCTGTTTTATCCTTGGCGTCCAATGCTTGGCGCGCACTTGAGGCTCTCGGCATAGCTCATAAGCTCGCACCCTTATACCCTACTCCATTCACCAAGTAATTAAGATATCATTTTTTCTTGAAAATTCTAACTTCCATCTGCACACAAAGCTGAATATTCACTTTCAGAGTAGGGATCATTGACATCAATACGAAAGAAGTCGAGGAGATTGATTTTACCAGGGAACACGGGTACGGAAACTCATTTAGTGCACCTTATGTTACAGTTCAAAACTTCATGTAAAAAACTGTATGAAGCAAACACAAATGTGAACTGATCAGGCCCCTGAAGGAAGGAGGGCGTGTAGTGCATCGGAGGACCTTGCAAGAAAAGCTAGCGGAAGAACTCCCAGCGGGGTCAATCCGCTTCTCGTCAAGGATTGCATCTATTGAATCTGAGATTGCTAAAGATGGTTCCACCACCTCCATTTTGCATCTCCAAGATGGAGTCATCATCAAGACTAAGGTACTTCTGAATGAGTTGAATTTCTTGCAAAAAGAGGCTGTTACTACAAACTAACTAAGAAAGTAAGAAGCTCAGTGTTGTCTTTAATGATGATCAGGTTCTCATCGGATGCGATGGAGTGCACTCCGTCGTGGCGAAGTGGCTGGGTCTAAGTGATCCGGTGGATTCAGGCAGATGGGCAATTCAAGGACTATCGAATTTCCCATCAGGTCATGGACTAACATATTTCACAGAATTATTCATTGAGCCAGGGAAGCACGGCGGATTAGTCCCCGTAAACGACACAGAAGTCTACTGGTTCCTCACCTCAAAATCCTCCAACAAAAACAAACAAGAAATCTTTAAAATTAAACCTGAAGACATTCTACAAGCAACATTAAATGACACCAAAAACTATCCAGACCATTACAACAAAGTTGTCAAATGTTCCGACATGTCTTCATTGTCATGGACTCCGCTACTCTACCGCTATCCGCACCACCTCATTTTCCAAACCTTAGTTAAACATTGTGTAACCGTAGCTGGTGATGCAATGCACCCTATGACACCAGATATGGGTCAAGGTGGTTGTTCTGCATTAGAGGATGCAGTGGTCCTCAGTCGACACATTGGTCTTTCATTCATAAAAAACGGACGGATTGATTCCAAAGACGTGAACCGAGCAATGAAGGAGTATGCGAAGGAGCGGAGGTGGCGAGCGGCCTTGCTTATAATGGGATCACATTTATCTGGCTGGGCTCATGGTGGTGGTTCTGGTTGGTTGACAAAGTTTATTAGAGGTGTGGTGTTTTACATGTTGGTGATCAAATGGGTGGCGAACTATGATTGTGGGAAGTTGCCTACTTCTAGTGTGACAACTTCAAATGCTGAAAAAACTAAAAGTTTATAATTATGAGATTGTTACGGTTCAATGACTGGTGTTCACTTACTGCAAAAATCTGATCGTTAGGCCGCTACTACTTGAGCTATGAAATTATTATTTACTTATATAATTGTGATTTTAAAGAATGAATTTTCTTTAATTATTATTAATTATCGAGATTATCATTTAAATTCTGTTTAAAAAGAAAAAGGATTATTGAATTCATTAGTAATCATTATCAGTTAATAACCTAGCGCTGAAGTGTGTGGATGTGGGAAGCGGAGGTGAGCTAATTTGGAAGGGCAGAGGGCGGCCTTTTCAATGTAAGGAGGTTTATGATATGTTGGGCAGCCAGAAACCAGAAAAGTCCTGGCATGAGTGGGTGTGGAATGCATTGTCTCCCCCAAAGCACAAGTTTTGTTGCTGGCTTGCTGCAAATAAGAGACTTCCCACGACAGATAGATTGAGAAACATATGTAGGTCTAAAAGGTGCATATGGTGTGATGTTGACAATGAAACAAACGATCATATTCTTTTCGGGTGCTCTGCGATGCCTGTTATGAGTATCTGTTTGGAAAGAATGGGGTACAGGGTTCTTTGGAAATCATGGGAGGATATGATTTGTTGGGGGGAAAGAAACAGATGGAAATCAAAAACTGAGAAAGAGAAAATTGCTTTCATCATTTGTGCAAGTATTTATGAAACATGGCAGAGCAGAAACAATCAAATTTTCAGAGGCATCAAAGGAAATTGCAACACCACTGTCTGTAAAGTTATTCGGCTTTTACAAATCAAAATCAATCTTAGGCAATGTAATTAATCTGGTCTGTCATCTGTTGAGGCAAAGGGCTTATGGGTTGGTCTGTTGATTGTTTTTGTGTTTCTGTGGTTGGCCTGAGGGCCTTTCATGGCCTGAGTGCCTTTGCAGGGTTTTCATGGTTGCTGTCTCCGGTTGTGCTTGTTCCGTTGTGTCTGTTTTTTCCTTTTTTGCTTATTAATGCATCGCTTTTAGCAAAAAAAAAAAAAAAACCTAAAGACTGTCATAATCTAAAACAAATTGAAATTCTAAACTATGATCACCTCGAGTTCGAATATTTCAACACGTGGCTCTCTAACAACCGTCCGATCTATGGGAACGAGTCTCTCTTCTTCCACGTATCGAATCAGAGCCGTCGATCTTATCCAAATGCATATTTGGGTCCAGGAAACTTCTCACTCACATCTTCTGAAAGAGAGGTGGAGTCTCTCTCCATTGACGCAGCCCAGCGACTCGAAAGCCGATCGTTAGGGTTTCGATTTCAACTTCGATTCCTCTTCCGCTTCGGTTGCGAACGCGGCTCGATTTCACGCCGCTGCTTTTGGATCCTGCTACTTAATTTACTGTTTGCTGTTTTACTCGAAGACGAGTTCGAATCAATTCGTGTGCAAAATCGGAATTATTGTGTTTACAGTTGAATCCTGCTGCGGACGAGTCACCGTTGATCGCTGACGATTTTATACAGCGAGAGTTAGATTGGTTTTGATCTGTGTTCTCCAGGTTGAGTTCGTTAATTAGAACTTAGAAGCCGCCTGAGTAAATTAAATCTACTGATTACAGTTGGAACTGCTCCGTGATGAATTTTGTAGCTTTGCGGATATTTTGAATTTTTAAGCTGACTTTAATTGAGACTAGGTAGTTTCTGATAGCTGATTTGCGAGATTAGTACAGGTGTCATTGGATTTTAGTGGAGCTGGTTAATATGATGGGTAAAAAGATGGGAGCTTCAATAACTAGTGGTATTTCGAGATGGTTATGGAATGGTAAGAATAAGCAGGAGGCTGCGATGAACAAGTCACCTGATAGTGTTGAACTGTCGAATGTTTCGTCGCCTTTGTTGAAAGGAACTGTGATGGGTTTGAATGGTAAAGGCGGTGATATGAAGATTGATCGAGAGTATGATGCTGTGCTTGTGCCAATGTCGTGTGGGGATGAGGGTTTATCTGAATCTGGTGAATTGGAATGGGCCATTGGCTGGTTGGAGTCTTTTAGCCCTGAGTTTCAGAGTGATGATGAGAATGATGCCAGTTATGCTGTTTTGGTTCCGTCTTACAGACCTGTTTGTATTGAACAGAGCAAGGGTCCGAATACCATGCCCGGCAATGTGATCAGGGGAGTCTCCTGTGATTACTCTGCTGGTAAGTCCTTCCGTATTTTTTACCCTGTGAAATATGGTAACTAATCTTCCTACTTTGTGCAATGTTGGTGAGATGATGCAGCTAGTGTACTCTAACGTTGTTTCTATTGCAGTTACTTTGTCAAAAATATCATATTACATTGGGCACTTGATATGGTCTACAGTTGGCTCGTATTTACTATTTAGCTTCTTTTAGCAGTTTTGTCTATCTTTATCTTCTTTAATAATAATTTTATTGTGGGATTTTCACAGGTGATAGAAAGTAGGCATATTTTTTCCTAACTAACTTTCAGATCCGATTATTTTCTTAATAAAGCAGTTAGTTGATGGAAGAAATTTCCTCTGTTACCACATCTTTAGTCAGTTACTCAGTTGCATATCTACTTTCAAACCAGCTCCCATTTCTCATGCAACTATAGAGGAAAAGTTTATTGCTTCCGTACGTTCTATTTTTGCATTTTGAAAGACTTCTGAAAACTGTTTTTTTCTGTTGTCAAGCAGAGGGCAGGAAGTATATGGAGCAGTGGCTTTCATCCCTTCAGGGCCGTTAAATACAGGAATGGATGACTACTGCGACACTATCTTCCTGTCCGATATCTAGAGAGAACCTATGTATCTATGGTTGTACACATAACACAAAAAGAAAAAAGACAACAAAGTATATAGTAATCACTAACGCCTCAACTCCCTGGCCCTGGTGCATGAGCCAAGAAACCTCAGGGCAGCCGAGGAGGATCAGACCACTCTCTTTGCACTATTGGCATGATTTCATGTACTTGAACTTCAGTGGGAGAATTCTTCATGTGCTGCATCTGGGTTTTTTTGGACTTTGTCACAGTCTACCACATATATCTCCTACTTTTATTCCAAGTCATCGAAACCTAGCTAAAACTTAAACTAGTTGCTGAAATAGCCTTAAAAGCCTATGTTGTTTCCAGATGCTTATCTCCAATGTTGTGAAGTTCAAATTTTCTATGTTGTTGTGTGCCTCTCAATCAAACTAACGTCTATATTTACTTTGGAAAATTATCACAGAGACCATGCTCTATCCTTTAAACTCTGTACATGTTCCGGAATCCGGAGATCTAGAGGATGATCCTTTTCACTGATATTAATGGAAACAACATTGGCAGTTTAGTAGGGCGCATTATCAGACAGCACCACACAACTCAATATCTTGTTAGCTATTCCATAAGAAGTTGCATATGCCGGTTAAGGTCCTTGAGATAGCTCGTGTTTGAATAACCTTCTGGATCATCAGCATCAACAAACACTGGTCTTTGAATGAATGACTTTTTCTTCAACTCCAAATGCTTAACCTCTTTTCCCTTGAGGACCTGCAAGATCTGTCCACAAACACTGTCAGTTTCTCGTCTATAAATTCATAAGTTCACGAAAGACCCATAAAAGGAAATTGTAAGCGCAACTGCAAGAACATTATAACCTTTTTCATGGAAGGCCTCGAGGTAGACGAATGATGGATGCACATTGATGCTGCTGACATTACCCGCTTCATCTCAACATCATCATAATCATTTAGTCGAGGATCTGCTAATCCAGCCACATCATCTGCCTCTAGCAATGGTTTTGCCTAAAAGCAAATTTATTTACCACCATTTAACAAAATATTCAGCATGAATTGTACTTTTCGAATAACCATCTGAATTCTGACATAAATACATACCCACATCACAAGACTTTTTCTGCATGAATCCACTGCGAGCCTGCCAGTTATAATCTCCAGTAAAAGAACCCCAAAGGCGAATACATCAGTTTTCTCATTGACTACACCATGCATAAAGTACTCCGGAGCAAGATACCTGAAAAAACCGAAATACCATATGAAATCTGCATGAATCCACTTCGAGCCTGCATTGATTTTTCATTTACCCAAATGTTCCTTCAATGGGGGAAACGATGTGATGAGCCCATTTTTCAGGAAGCCACTTAGCAAGTCCAAAATCTGAAATCTGCAGCTCATGTAAAGAAGGTTTAACTTAAAACCATGGGATACATAAATGGTTGATACTGAAGAATAGGAAACAAAATGGTACAAAGACCTGAGCTTCGTAGTCTGGACCAAGCAGAATGTTTGAAGCCTTAATGTCTCGATGTATTACCCGTCTATGACAACCACAGTGTAGATATTGTAATCCTTCAGCTACTCCTACAGCCACTTTGTATCTTTTCATCCAATCTAGACTCTCTTCAGTTCCTGAAATCCTCATAAGACTCCCTCATAAGCATTTGTCACAAAGCTATATGATATAGGCTACCTAAACAACGACTTTTGTACAGGATGAGAAGGGCTAGTTTTGATATGGTACCTTGAAGCGCGGTTGCAAGGGTGCCATGAGGAGAAAATTCAAGTACAAGGTGCAAACCACCATCGACGCTAAAACCAAGCAATTTAGCTGCATTTGGATGATTAATATGGGCTATTATACCAAGCTCTGATAGAAAGTCACCAGTTCTTTCCTCTTCTTCCTTGTCATTGTTCACTAACTTCTTCACGGCTACAATTCGTCCATCAGGCAAACATCCTTTGAATACTAAGCATGACCGCCTTTACCAACTAAGTTCTCTGAAATATTGGGTACAAGCCGTCAGCATCAGATTATCAAGTTTGGGAATGCAACCAGAATTATAAGCTCATGGGAAGCTTTAATGTTCAAGAATCTGAGACACAAAAAAGTCAAGCTTGTCTATTTACCTGTACTGAAATTATTAGTAGCAGCTTCCAGCTCCGCGCTATCAAAGTTTCTCCAAGAAGGTTTCAAAACTGGGAATCCTTCACAAGAAAGAATATTTTCCTCATCTCCGCAAACCTGTCCCAATTTCTTCCTAGAACTCCACTTGGAAACATCATAACTCACAAACAAAGGCATCGACAAGAACCTCCTTGTAGACCTCTTCCTAAATGCCCCAAACCTCGACCTCCAGTTAGACTCCGGCAACGACTTCTTTTCAGATTCAAAATTTCCAATGTGGATGAAGAGTTACTACAAGTGCTACTACAAGTACTAATGACACTGCAGCTACTGCTGCTGCTATCCGTATCAGCTTCAGAAACAGGTAGTTCAAGAACCCCTCGAGGCGAGCTCTGCTCATCACTGACATTGCCATCATTCTTAGCAGCTTCATTATGCTCCACATCTGATGGAGCTGCACAACACAAGCACTAAACGAATAAATCACTTAATGCATAAAAAGCAAACCTCCAAAACAATCTATAAACACACACTGCACTGCTCTGCATCTTCTCTACAGCTGCAATTCAACTGCAGCTCAGAGTCAGAGCTCAGCAGAACTCAGTCTAACAGAATCTCTAAGCAGCTGAAATCAATTAGCTTCCTTCCTTCAATGTTTTGTTCAAACACAAAATTGAGTATAAAAATCTTACCTTGAGGTTGAGGTGAAGCCATACTGCACTTTCCTTCAGCTGGAAAACAGGTAGACAAGAACAACAACAGAAAGAGAGAATCTGGGTGATTCGGATTCAGGGCGGATTGGAATCTCAGAATCGGTTGTCTGAATTTTATACACTTTCTTGCTCCTCTACTTTTGGTTTTATTATTTTAATTCTAATTAAATCTGAATAAAATGGTTCGTAGGGATAGTGTTTATTTAATATCTGTCGTGTTTTGGGGGTTTGATGAAATGTGATGATCCTAGCCGTTGATTTTTTGAATCGCGGATGTTGATGTTTTTTGAAATTTCAGCCGTGACTAGCGCTTTTGGTGCATTTAACCAACCCCCACCAAAGGCATCATTTATTTTTTAGAACTCAATTTATGTACATTTATTAATTAAACTTAATAATGATTTTTAACCTAATCATCATATATATATTAAAAGGGAAGTATGATTGGACACGTGTCGTCGTGTGAGCGATTTTGCCTACGTATCATTTTTTTAGAATTTTGAATTTTTTTCTTTTTTCTGATTGGCTGATGAAATCAAAAGGAATAAAATAAGTCTTCAAGTAAAGCTTTTATGGCAAATTATATATTCGTATTCTTAATTCCAAGTGTATAAATATAACACTTTAATGTTTCCAAATCATGATTTTTATCCGATGGTTGTTAAGTGATGAATATATGTTATTTAAATTTCAGTTTAGGCTAAAAATCAGGAGTTATTCTTTTTTGAATTGCTTTTAAATGTCCTCAAATCATGATTTTTATCCAATATATGTTATTCAAATTTCAGTTTGGGCTAAAAATCAGGAGTTATTCTTTTTTGAATTGCTTTTGAATGTCCTCAAATCATGATTTTTATCCGATGGTTGTTAAGTGATGAATATATGTTATTCAAATTTCAGTTTGGGCTAAAAATCAAAATATTTAACACATGTAAAATAATTCGTATAAATATTCTGACAGCATCATCAAATATTTATTACTATTGTCAACTATAGAAACAATTATAGTCAAATATTTCATGTAAATAGAAATACATTTCGTTAAATCCATCACCGGTCAATACCTATTATCAAAATAAATTAAAAAAACGACTGAGTACTCGAAGCGAGCAATAATTGTTGCACGGTTGGATTTTGAGGCAACTTTAGCAGCATATGTTGAAATGTTTTAACAGATACATGACAAACTGGATCATGTGTCGTATTTGACGTGATATTTTTGAGTCGACAGCATCAACAAAAAAATAGGGAGATGAGACAAATTTACAAGCCTTGAGATTTGGCTCCGGCCAACTATGCAAAAAGTGGGTATTGAAGCTCTCATTGGGTAATCCAAGAGTGAAAAACAACATATCACACGAGTTCTAAGTCGTTACAAACCGTTGCGAAGAAACCAAAACACGACAAATGCAGATTGACTAGTGCTAACAACTTCATGTTTCGTATGTTTTGAAGTAGTTTAAGAGTATATGAAATAACTGATCGATGTTGTTAAGTTGGTGAGCTAAACCAGTAGTTACACTTAGATGACGACTTTAACATACATACGTATGCATGCCATGCATCGTATCGCTTACCGAACTTCTAAAGTGTCAGCATCAGTTAGAGGAGTGGGCTTAACTGAAATCCATAACGACCTAATTCACCCTACTATGACAATGTGCATGTACTTTAGAGGTACTGTTGTGTGATCAGTCAATGTACTCCAGCAAAGTAGCTAGCTAGTTTAGTTGGCTAGAGCTTTCGTAGTATAGTGGTTCAGATTTGGCCGTGGATTGGATAAAGAGAATGACAAAGAGAGATAGATCACTCACCAAACTCCAAAGCTAATACAATGATGTTATGGTTACAGTTTGAATGGAGTTAGTTATAGATATGATCAGTGGGTTGGTTGTTTGACTTTTTGACTACGCTAATGGGCTCAGGCTACAGACTAATAGGCCCAATTACAAATTCTTTTGGTTAAAGCCCAATTCTGTCGGCTTAGAGGAGTCTTCTAAGTTCTAACACCAAAGATAAGATGAAGACGTTTGGACACGAAGTTAATTTAAACTAATGAAAAATATGTATTAAATCAATATAATAGACTGACAATATATAATGCAGCATAACTCCAGTCTCCATAAATATCCGTATCAAATCGGATGCGTATTTAACGCACAGTTATTATTGTACTTAAATTCGATAAAAGAGATGTACTTTACAACCCTATTTTGTAGCACTGCATTTATGAAGAGTCAATAAACTGGCTTAGTATATGCAGCTTGTGGCTTAGTTTAGTATAACCTTGAGCCTTTGAGAAGATGATGTTTGCATGCACAAATATGCATGTGTGTCTGAAGTATATCCTCGACTTCCAGAAAGCTGAACAATATATGAACCAAACACTCATACATGCATAATTTATACAATTGGTATGAATTTTATACATGAAATCAATAAGCATGATATTCTCTCTACCTTTGAACTTAAATTAGGGAAAAGATCCATTAGTGTAATGCTGCATGTTACTCCATGCCTGACTTCCAATGGTTGTTCCAGTTATGATTTTGATCATTATCGTCTACTGCCTGGTTGTTCATTGATCTTGTCTCACTGGTATATGCATCAGCTTCTTTTCCTGCTTCAAGATTTTGAAACAAGATAGGCTGCAGCTGAAACTTTTGTGTTTGGCTCTGGGGATGCTGCTGATGGTGACCAAAAAAGTTGTGCTCCCCCATGTGAGCCATATCTGATTGAGTTGTTCTTAACTTTTCTGACTGGTCTCCACTACCTGAGAAAAGAACTGATAGTCTTTCTTGTTGCAACTTCCAATGAAGCTCTTGATTTATAGAGCTCAAAGACTCGATAGAGGATGCTAAGTTGTTCTGAACAATCATGGAGTTGTTGTTGTTGGTGCCCATTTGTAGGGTTCCATGCTCTCCTCCCCCGCCGCTCTGTGAAGGCCTTGGGTAATGGAAGCCCAAAAAATTTGGAACTGCACCGGGGTTAAATAGTGACATGTCATGATGATGCTCATACAAGGCAAAGTTAGTATCAGTTCCAGAGATAGGAAACATAGAAGAGGTAGCAGATGGTGGTGGGTTGATAGAGCCAAGATGAAAATCCATGGTAGGAGAGAGAAACCCTTGGAAAAAGTTGATCCCACCGCCAGTAGATGATCCCATAATCTCACAAGAAGAGGAATCTCTGGAGTTTGGTATTCCAGCAAGTCTTTGTTTCATTCTCTTGTTTTTCCTACATCCACCACCGATAGGGACATTGCGTAGAGCTCCACCTTTAGTCCAGTACCGCCGGCACGTCTTACAGAAATGACGCGGCTGAGAGAGGTTGTAGTTGTTGTAGTAGCAAAATTTGGTGTTTGGGGAGTCACATCTTGGGCACTTGACGTGGTGGTCTTGTGGTAGAGGTTTGAGTTTCCTCTCTTGACCCTCTTCAGGCTCTGGAGTAACCTTCGCCGGGGTGTGATCCGGAGACATGATGCAGATGTATTAAGAAGAAAGAGATTTTTTCCAAGAATTACCACAAGCACTGTGAGACTGACTATATATATGTTGAGATGGATACATATGCAGTTTAGATGTAGAAGAAGACAGCAATGTGGACTAGGGTTAGTATTTTCTCGTGTTTCTTATTTGTTTGATAATTGTAAATTTAATGAAGTTCCCTTTGGAAGAGGTAAAGATATGGTGTGATGGTGAGGAAGCTGGTGATCATAGGCTGGGCTTGAGAGAGGGTTCATGTGATCTTCATCATGGAGATTGAGAGAGAGGGTAAGGGCAATCTTGTAATAGTAATTACACTAGCTATTGTAAGAAATGATCGATCATGATAATACAGTTGTCCTGTTGGCGTCAATATCCCTTACTCATGTATGTAGATAGATATTAAGAGAACTGATCAATGACATGCCGGCTAATGCAACTTCATGAAACATTTAAGTGAAGGTTGATGCTGTCTCGCTGTATGTAGTATGAAATCTAAGAGGCGGAAGAAAGGTAAGATACACCTAGACGTAATGTTGTAGAGTTCATAGATGACATGTCTGGTTTTTGATTTGGCAGAAGAAGCAGGCTACCGCAGTATGTGATATGCCATGCCTTGAACTTCGGAGACACTGCAGCAATGCAGTACTTTGTCTCTATATATTGTTCATCAATTGCTCAGTACACATCAATTGACATCAATTCATATAATAAAAATCTACAATAAAGTAGTGTCACGAGTACAGAAACGATTGAAATAATTTTTGGTAGACACATTTCCCAATTCACTAAGTATGAACTTACCAAACGTCGCAAGTATACTAAATTTCAAAAGAGCTAGGTGCATAGCAAAATCCATCCTTTTCAAAAAAGCTTATTGAAAGTCTCTTTATGTAGCCTCTTTATTGAAGCAAGCCTAAAAATTATTCTCTTTTTCAATGACAAAAGTATCAACACAGCTCATGTCCCATAAATCAATACCTAGCTGGTTTATATCGGAGTTGAGGAAGGTTAGAGAGAGAACTCGTGATGCATGCCGTGGGACTAGGAGGTTGAGGCTTGCTGGATTCTCGTGAACTTCCCTCTCCTCCCACCAAGACATGTTCAACAAATTTTCACAATTCTCCAATTGCCAAACCAACTCAAATGTCACCGTTGCACTTGCCCTAGGGCAACGTACCACATAGTTATGTACAATCTATTTCCTGAAGTCCCATTATGCCTCATATGTATGTACAAGACGTATATACTAGCATGGATTAAGATTCAGTGCAACAACTACATTTTACCGCATATCAAAATTACGAATTTTTTACAAATGTTCAACTAAAACTACGTAATATTTTACTAAAGAAATTAAATCAACATCATTTGAGCTACTAGCACTGATTTAAAAAATATACAATTAATTTTACATCAATTCTAAATAAAAATAACAACAACAAAAATAAAAATAAAAAACTAGTAGAATCGCATCGCCTTATGATTAAATCGGTATTTCACATTTTTTGAATATTTTTTAAATAACTTAATTCCATAGCCTCGTTTTTTATTTTTCTTTATTCTATTTTTTATTTTTTTCTTTATTCAACGACACTCCAGTCCGCCGCAAATCGTAACCGATCGACTCTATTCGCCGGCGATGACGTCATTCGACGAGATCCTCTTCTCCAAAAACCCCTTGCTAACAGCTTTCGATTTCCCTCCGTTCGATGTTGTCGAATCGAAGCTTGTCCGTTCAGGAATCGCCGCCCTCATCGCCTGGTTATACCGCTTTTCAATTAATCCATGTCTGTTTGTTATCAATCTGTTCGTTTCAGCCATGTTTTTGTAGATTTGTTGTTTGCTCTTTCATCAATATTAACTTAACAATTTTAGGTTTTAAATTCACTCATTATTCATTTTTAACCTTTAATGGCAGGTGACACTATTCCCCTTGATACCTACAGCTACAAGGTACTTTGGCTTTCCAAACTTGCTTATAGTTTTGGTGTGGCATATGTGTCAAAAGCTTCCATTTGCGTATATTTCCGATTCCTAGATGCCAATTTAGTGCGAGTGGAGTTCGATAATTTTTGTCAGTTGAATTTAATGTGAGCCATCAAGGAACCCTTTTTTACATTACCGTTTTCTATGCATTGATAAAATTGACTCATATTTATCACCTGTATTGAGTGTTTGTGGAATTCAGAGGAAGCGAGCCTTTGTTAGATATTGGCTTTGAGAAGCCAGTATCTGTGGTTTCAGAGATAGCTAGTTGCACTCTAGCAATTACTTTTCTTTTTAGTTATTTGATCTGAAAACACCTAAGTGCTTCAACTTTTAAGATTTATCGATGTTTTCTCCTATCGTTTCGTTGAATTGTAACTGATTTGTATTACATATACTGATTAAAAATATGACTAAATATGTTTTTCAGGTCTCTAAGTGTTCTCTGAGCAAGTCAAACGGCAGGTGACTGCTGGCTACCCTATGATCTATGGTTCTTAATTTGAGAAAAATCGAAGAACCATGTAGAACAAGACTCTGTAAGAGCAGCCCATCCCAACAGCATTTCCCAATGCTCAGCAGTTGAAATATTTCCTAACCGGAAATCAGCTGCAAACATGAAGGTCTCACCTACAGTGAGCATTGGGAAGAGCTTGTCATCCTGCATGATATATGCAGATGTTCTTTAAGCATACGAGGGCTCATTTCTCTACCATCAAATGAAACCTCACCCTGCAGACTCCCACTGGCTATCCTTCCTGCCAAACCATCCAGAAGGGTTGACTTCCCAGCCCCACTCCCATAACAGCAGTCACACATCCCTTTGGAGCATATCCAGTGATCTGGTGCAACAAGTTTACGTCCTGGTTCACCCACTTCTCATCAATCTTCAACCTTTTGGTCACCTTATACGTCAGGTTCTTGAACTCCAACTCTCTACTTGTCGTCTCCCCTATTTCAATTACAGCATCTTGACGATGCACTTCCATGTTTGTTGCAGGCTGGTCTCTGGTAGCTAGATTCTTCAGATAAGGATGCCTGATCGGCTGATCAAGTCTTCTTATACCTTCGAAACCTAGTACTATCATAAACAGAGCTGCAAACAGCTTATGATGAACATCTGGTAGGTGATTCCAATGAATGTAGCTTGTCGTAGATGACGTTTTGTCTTGTTTTCCTCATCATCTTGTAGTTAACAATAGTGCTGTTGCCACTAGTTAAACTCTCCTTTGTACTGACTTCCTACGCATTTGCACAAGACAGAATGAGATCAGGATTCACATATTTGCGTTATTCAACGTATCTTTGAACATTGAGAATCTGAATATGTCAGCTAAACGGAAACGATGTAGTTTAATACTAAAAGATCAAAAGTGATGTCGTGTTACAAAAGATTCTGTATAACTTTGGTAATCGGAAATAAGCGCACGTTAGCGATGGGCTTTGTTTACTCTGACCTTCCGTTTCAATCTTCTCCTTTATTGCCTCCCCTGTAGATCGACAATTACGCTGGTAGCGCCGACCGTCGCTTCGCCTCGGTTTTCAGGATTCACGATTGTGATTTCGCAGATTTTCCTCTATTGATTGAGGTCCGTCGTCGCTGAATTGGTCGAGTAGTCATCTTGGGTTTGCGTTGTTCTGGAAAGATTTCCTTCAATTCGACTATCTAAAGGTATAAATTTGAGTTTTTTCGGATTTTTTGGTCAAATTGGGTTCCGATCTCGCATGGGTTGTAGTTTTTAGTTGTTGATTGAATGTTTGTTTTTCCGATTTGGAAATATTTGGGGAATTAGGGTTTTCGATTGATTTGAAATGGATCTGTTTTGGGAATGTCTAGAGCTTGATTGGAATCTGATGAAAATTAGGTCTAAAGAGATGATCTTTGGTATGCAGTAAAAGATGCCTGAGGCCTATTTTCTGTGTTTTGATTATTTTCGTCGTCCAATAAGTTTTGGTCTGTGTTTCTGATTAACAAGATTTTGAAAATGCAGGGATTCTCCAGGTTTGCTAATCCCACTGTGATTGATTAACACGCTCTTGCCCTTCAGAGTCAATCATGCGAGAGTATGAAGTATGAAGCTTTAAGATTTTAATCATCTTATAGAATTTGACAATGTATAGTTTAGTTATATGACAAGGTTTTGAATTCAGGACTATGAAGATTTAGATGAGTATGAAGAAGATGGATACTATGAAGAAGAGGAATATGAGCAGGAAGAGGAGCATAAGCCTACACCAGAGCAGTTGGAGTATCTTGAATTAAGAACAAAGCTAAAAGAGTCTTACAGGAAAAAATTGAAAAAAGAAACTGGTTCAACGCCTTCTAAATCACTCCACAGAGGTAGAAACGACAAGTGAGTCTCCTATTTATTTTTCCTGGCTAAAGAGATTTTAATTTCTGATTATGTACATTCTTGATTATATATCTGTATCTCTTATATTTTCATTTCTTGAGTTGGCATCAGTAAATAGTAGTTGGAGTATTTATCATGTCATGAATTCTAAAAATGCAAGTTTGGTGTTATTTCTCGAATTCTGAGCTTATTAGAAGTGTCGCGCGCTATCTCTTGCAGCTTTGGATCATTTTTTGGTCCTTCACAACCAGTCATCGCTCCAAGAGTGATTCAAGAAAGCAAATCTCTGTTGGAAAACCAGCATTTGGTATCTAGAATACTGAATCCTGGTCAAAGTGTAAGAATCATGACTTTTTGAATCTCATGCCCCACAATGATATTGGCATAAAGTTCAGACATGCATGTACTTTTTGACAAAGTTGATGCAGTCTTATAACAGCCAACTATAACCCATCGGTAGTTAATGTTTGTTTTCTCTTGTTGCTACAGAATAAGAGGGCAGCTGTTCAAACTTCTGCGGGTATAAGACCAAGGCCAACAAGTGTGCCTAAAGTTGACCCTGTATGTCGCTGTAGCTTTACTTTGCTATTAGCATTTTAGCGTTATAAGAGAATGAGCATAAATGTAACCCCAAACTTTTGAGTGATGCAGGTGAAAGCTAAAGTGCAAAAGTTGAAAGACACAAGAGATTACTCTTTCTTACTCTCGGATGATGCCCAACCTCCAGCACCGAGAAAAGAGCCTCCACTTAGGAAAGTCTCTGCTCCAAACCCTGGTGAGTGATTTGCAACCAAAAATTCATAATTTGTTTCATCCTATGCTCTTTGAGAATAGGACATGCATAGTCAAGTATTAACTAGTCCATCTTTGCTGGTCAACAGATTCTCGTTCTACTCAAATCCCTGAAAAAGGCAGGCAATCTCTAAGCAATGGAAGTAGGCCAGTCACTAATAGCAGCAGACAGACCCCCAATAACATTAGAAAGGTCCCCAGCAGCAGTACACAGACCAACAGTGGTCGAGATGGAAGGAAGCAAATTTCATTGAATGGTAAACTCCAACACTCAAGGCCTAGGGACCCTAAAGCTGATTCTGCCATCAGACATAATCCAACTTATGATCATAGAAAACAACATGGTTAGCAGTGGCAGACAAGGGCATGACAGGCCTGTAGATTCCAATAGGTTTCCTCCTACTGGCAGTAGGAACGGGCTTGAAAGACATAATGGATTGAAAAGTACCCCATCAAAGATGAATAATGTTAATATGAAGAAGGCGGTTGGTCCACCTGTCACGAAGAGTTCCATGCCTGGTTTACAAAGACATATCCCTCCCCCTAGGTCCAGTGTACAGACGATGAGGCCACCTCTGCCTCAGAGGAACATGCCTCAGGACCCTTACAAGGCCAAAATGGTTGCGAAACAGTCGGCCACTTCTGCGAACTCTCAGGTTCATTTCTCTTGATCAGTTGCTTGTTTTATTCATTTTAAATTGTCATTATATAATGGTAATTGTTTTTACAGACCAGCCGGCCTATCAGCAAACCAATGAATAAGCCAGCCAAGCCCATACCATCACAGTCATCTTTACAAGATCGGCCTAAAAAGAGACCTCTATCTCGGCATCCAGATGATGAAGAAGATGATGGATTTGATTATAGGAGTGCCATAAGAAATATGTTTAGGTAAATCATTGTGTATCCAAGTCATGAATGCTTTTATATTTATTTTTGCAGTGATTTTCTCAGATGTATGTGGCGCTTTGAGCTAATGTCCTTCATTATCTTGTTTTAGATATAACCCGAATAGGTTTCAAGATGACGATGACACCAGTGACATGGAAGCAGGGTTTGATGAGATCCTAAAGGAAGAAAGAAGAAGGTATAAAATATGTATTTTCATTTTGGTACCAACCATAGTTGTTTGTGGATGTTTTTTGGAGTTACCCGTGACTGATTGCGGATCAAACTATGTCACCACAGTGCCCTTATTGCAAGAAAGGAAGACGAAATAGAGCAGAGAAAAATAGAAGAAGAAGAAAGAAGGGAAAGAATGAGAAGAGAAGCCAAAAGGAGAAAAATGAGCCAAAGGTGAGGCATGCGCCTCGCACCTTCACCATGTCTTGTTTTCCTATCCCTAAAATGAGAGGGAATAACTTGGTCTGGACATGAGGGTGGATGTACCAAGTGGATCCATGCTTTCTCTGAACTGCATTTAATTAAACCGTCAAAAATTCAATATCATGAACCCTTTGAAAGCTTTGCGTGTCCTGTTCCAAATGTAAAAGTTTTGTACAGTTAGGTAAAGGATGCTGGATAGCAGAGGCACAGTTTGGTTTACATCGGTAGATAATTATTATTACATAATTAGTTATGAAAAAAAGTACGTAACAACATCAATGCTGACGTCAGTGACGGTCATGGGCTTGGACCAGTGTATTTTATTGGCCAAATACTGACTTCAGTAAAGTTTTACAGACCAGGAGTACCAACCAATATCATACAGCAAGCAATCAGTGTTGGAGTCTGGAGAAGACGACTCATGTCACTCGCAAGTCATCACCTCTCATGTTTTTGATTTCAATCAGTCTGACATCACTCACTGACTTTGAGTGTCATATTGAATATACAGTCATGGTGGCCCCCCCACACCTCAGATCTTCAGCATTTGTTTTTCTTCTTTTCCAGATATTGAGGCATCAGATATTGAGTTTCCAAGATGAAAATTTTGACTTGAAAAAAGATGGCCAGATATCATAAGTGCTCCTTATTTGTGGGTTTATCTGGAGAAATGGGTAAAATGAATACTGCAGTTGTATGTACTTGAGATGAGGAGAAACCTGTCATTGAATACTTCTTGTGAGCTTGCACTTGGAGATAAATATGGTGTCGTTATAATTCAGACTGCATAGTTTCAATAACTCTGACGACCTTTGTTTTACTACTGGGCTGCAACCACTCTGGATGACTAGGAGAAGCCTTGCCGCAAGACCAGCTTCAATGGCAGAGGCTGAGCATTCCTCAGGTGCACATTGGCATAATGACCACAAAATAGAGAGAGCGTGTTGAGTGCAAGGGTCGGAGACTCTCATGAGTAGTTTTACCATGTGTGGTATGGTGTTTATTCCATTCTTTAATGCTAGTATCCCTTCAGGGTGGGACGCTAATGCATCGAGAATGGGAAGAGCTTGCTCTAGTGAATCAGCATGTAATGAGGGCAGCAGATCAACCAATTGTGGAACAGCTCCGATTGCGATGACCAAATTCAAGACCTGGTTGTTCGAGCATATTGCTCTGAGAAGGCGTAGACTGTGTAAGATCCCATTCGGGTTCCTCTTATCCTTCACAAGCCTCATCAAACCAATCAAAAGGCTGTGACTTGAAATAAACTCGGACTGGGAATTTTTCTCTTCCATTAGTGTTTCCATTAACCTGGTACAATTAATTTTCGTGAGGATAGATCCCTCGTTCAACATATCAATCAACAATGACATCCTCGCTGGTTGTAACAAATTCTTTTTGGACTCTGAATCAAGTGTCACATTCACCAAAATAGCTATAACCTCTGAACCAACCGAGTGTGAAGTAAATGGTCCTAATAGCGTCAATAACAAAGCAATCCCTCCTTCAGATATTACAGTTTTCCTCGCAGACATATTCTTCTCCATGACTTGGCGCAGCTCTTTAAGAGCCTGAACTCTGGCTTGACCCTTAACTGTCCTTAATGTATGAATAAGCTCAGTTACTCTACCCTGCACATCCTCTGATCTCTTCTTCATGATTAAATACTTCTGAGAAAACCAAATGTAGATCAAATGACTCAGTGTCGTATTGGGTGTAACTGAGTCATCCCATAGCTCTTGCATTGTTGTGGGACAAGTATAATGCCCCAAACTAAACCATTTGAGAATGTTGGATCTCTCGTACGTTTGACCTGTGCATAAGGTCACCGGTTCCTGCATAGGCTCAAGCGAAATTGGACAAATGAAAACCGGAGGAATCTCAGGTAAATCAAGCTCCTCAATCATCATTTTCAGATCTAACTTCTCTACATCATCACCACCAACATTCACACCTTGAACCCCATCCAACACCCCATCTTTGACTGCCTTACTCAGATCCAAAACTAGCCCATTTCCACCATCAGATTCCAACATAGGCATATTATCAAATACCTGAAATGCACACCACAAAATCCAACCTTGACAAAAACCAGCCAGTCAGTGAGTTGAGCAACACTAAACCTCAAAAATCATATCATGAAAACCTCAACAACTATCAGTCTATCACATCATAGATCTCAGTGCGCCATTCTCCTTGCCTTTTTATCCAATCTCTTTTCACAATGTCAAAGACACAATAGCATCATCATTACATAAATCATCAAAACGCAATCAATCAAACTGAGCTCAAAGCCACCAACTTTATCAAAGAAAAAGGTCACCAATTCACAATCCTAAATGGGTTAGTCAAACCCTGAAAAGTCAGCAGATCGGAGATACCCAGATAGAGAAATGCATGTAGATTCAGATTCGACATGGAGGGAGTGGAATCCAGATAGGAAGAATGTGAGTGAAGAAATGGAAATGCGAGTTTGTGTGTTTGTTCAATTCAATGCAACCCACTCCATTTGGTCTTCCTTTTGATGACAAATATTTCGATTTTCATACTATAAATAAAAAGTATAATTATCGGTATTTTAATATAAATGAAAGTTAAAAAAATTTGTACTAAATAAAATAATTGAATTTACACATATCAATAATTAAGTTCTTCTACTTCGCAAAAATATTTTTTATAACGATATATGACTTATGAATATATATTCTAATTAGCAGAAGTTCTGATCACAACAGATATTACCACCCATAATTCGATAAACATAAAGCAGGCATGTCCATTCCGCTCACATGATGAACGACGCCAAACCGTCCAAGAACATGACCATGAATCCTCACAAAAACTATACAAATCAACGAGAACCAATTACTAAATTTTATAAAATTAAGAAAATATTCATGTGTCAAAATTTATTGAAAAGCTTGAACAAAGGACAAATTTGTCCAAAATTCTTCGGTACTGCCGACTATCGGAATGTATAGCAAAAGCTCATATAGTAATCCTCGGGGTCGTGTCCAGTAGTCGTTTACACGGTGTAGAAAATGGGCACCGATGAACGGCAGCAAGATTCTCGACACCACCAGATCTTCTGTCGGTCGTCATCGCAACCCTCTTCTTATTCAGATCTACTGCTTTCTTCCGTTCGAGTATTCTTAATTAGCTTTTCAATATCTCTGCTTCTCCCCATTGAAGGAAGCCAACGCCTGCCATTTCAACATCCACTTCACCGGATTTTATGTCTCGGACATCCACTGTCCGCCCACTGACTGGTGAGCTAAGATTTCTCAATTTGGTTATTTGATTTGAGTTTCTAGATTAGGGTTTGACATATGACTCTTATTGTAGTTCACTTGACAGTAATTGCATATTGCGTACTGGAGACCAACTACTTTTTGATGCAATGCAGGAAGCAGATTATGGTTCACTGCTGCAGTATTGTGTTTCGCGACCTTTGTTATCATGCTTGAACTCTATTCACTTTTAAGACTTGGTGCTATAGCCGAGAAAGGCGAGGAGAAGCAGTTGCCAAATGGCAACTATCTGCTTTCTCGGGATCTTATTCGGGTTGGAGAAGAAGAGGAAATTAAAATACCTCCTCCGAGGAAAAGATCAGCAACAGCAATGAAAAAGAAGATGAAGAAGCCTAACTCTTCGCTGCTTGATGATTTCCTAGACGAGACTTCCCAAAGGAGGCATATATTTTTTCCAGATGTGAAGACTGCTATACATCCGTTTAAGGGTGTAGGGAATGAGAGTCCGTATTACTATCCTGGTAGAATGTGGTTAGATACAGATGGAAACCCCATTCAAGCTCATGGCGGTGGTATTCTTAAAGACGAGAGGTCAAATAGCTACTACTGGTATGGAGAGTATAAAGATGGGCTGACTTATCTTTCTCCTATAAAACAAATTGCACGGGTTAGTGACATTACAGTAATTATCACTAAGGATTTAACCAACCGATATTCACTTTGTAGTTTGTACACCAAATATACAGAAATTATCGATTTGCAACTCTACAATGTGCATTTATGCATTATGCCTACTTCACTGCTTGCTACTGCCTGGTCCTTGATTATCTATTTTGGACTTGAATTATCAGCATCGGTAGATTTTTTTTAGAGCTTCTTACATATCCTGAAACATATTAATGTTGCCACAAGTTTGATTATAACCTATGCATAGATGATAAATAATAATTTTTTCGACTTCAGGTTGACATAATCGGAGTCGGGTGTTATTCTTCAGAAGATCTATGGTCCTGGAAATTTGAGGGCATTGTGTTGCCAGCTGAAGAAACTGACGAGACCCATGATTTGCATATATCCAAAGTGCTAGAGAGACCAAAAGTAATCTACAATGAGAAAACTGCTAAATATGTAATGTGGATGCACATTGACAATGCAAACTACACCAAGGCATCAATTGGTGTTGCCATCAGTGACTACCCAACAGGCCCATTCAGCTATCTCTATAGTAAGCGGCCGCATGGGTTTGATAGCAGGGACATGACACTCTTCAAAGACGAGGATGGTATAGCATACCTAGTTTACTCCTCCAAGGTCAATACTGACTTACATGTAGGACCTCTAACAAACGACTATCTAGATCTCACTTCCACAATGGAAAAGATTTTAATAGGGCAGTACCGGGAAGCTCCAGCCCTTTTTAAACACAAAGGAACTTATTACATGACCACCTCAGGCTGCTCTGGGTGGGTTCCAAACGAGTTACTGGTTCACGTAGCTGAATCAATAATGGGTCCGTGGGAGACTATAGGCAACCCATGTATGGGAGGGAACAAAATAGTCAGGGAGACAACATTTTTCTCTCAAAGCACTTTTGTGGTACCAATGCCTAAACTCCCTGGCTCGTTTATATTCATGGCGGACCGCTGGAATCCAGCTGACTTGAAGGACTCCAGATACATATGGCTGCCCTTGATAGTTACGGGTGCAGCTGATCATCCTGTCGAATCCAGTATCGGCTTTCCACTGTCGTCCAGAGTTTCAATATATTGGCACAAGAGATGGCGGTTGCCTTTCAAATGACAAATCCCTGAAACCAATACGTTTTTTTGTAAGACAGAAACTTAATCTTGATTTGATTAATCTGACTCTTGATATTAAAATTATTTTTAAATAATATGACGGTTACATCCGTAAAAAAAATGCGAATGTTTGGGAGTGACTGTTATCGATATCAATTTTAGGAAAATATGCATGTCCTCATTGATCCATTTGTGATTTGTTATTAAGTTTAGTATTGCAGGACATTTTCATAATCATTAATTAATAAAAATTCAAAAGACTAGATTTTAATTTAATTGTTCTTAACCATCAAACAATTAAAAATCAACACCTTGCAGCAAATGTTGTCATTTGAATGGGCCAAAATAAGCCCATTTCAGAGCCCAGCCCATTCAATTGTCGACGTTTAACCAACCTTACCGACAAACCCTAATTTCAATCGACCGGCCGGCGTTGCAGGAGTGAAGCGAAACCTTCAGATCGGAAAAATGAAGTACAATCCGAGAGTCACCAGCTCCCGCCGCAAGAACCGCAAGGCTCACTTCACCGCTCCATCAAGCGTCCGCCGCGTCTTGATGAGCGCACCGCTCTCCACCGAGCTCCGATCCAAGTACAACGTCCGCTCAATGCCAATCCGTAAAGACGATGAGGTACAGGTCGTCCGTGGATCGTTCAAGGGACGTGATGGTAAGGTTGTGCAAGTGTACCGTCGTAAGTGGGTGATTCATGTTGAGAGGATTACTAGGGAGAAGGTGAATGGGACTACTGTGAATGTCGGAGTGAATCCGTCGAAAGTGGTGATTACTAAGTTGAGGTTGGATAAGGATAGGAAGTCGCTTTTGGAGAGGAAGGCGAAAGGAAAGGCTGCGGCGGACAAGGATAAAGGGAGTAAGTTTACTACTGAAGATGTTATGCAGAACATTGACTGAGAATTTGTTTCTTAGCGAATGTTTACTGCTTTGAATCAGTTTTTGTTATGTTAAGAATTCGATAAAATGCTTTTTGTTATCTTGAACTCATTTCAATAGTTGAGCTTTTCACCGCATGTGCCTGTGATTGTCAATGCTTCTTAGCATTGCTGTTGTTATGTTCTACTTGTTATCTAACGTGTTTTATTTAGCTACCTGGTCTTCTTGTGCTTTTGAAAGTTGTGATTTTCAGTATGAAAGGAGCGATATTTTTGGTTCCCTTGATTTTCTTTTTAGCTAGTAATTTTTTTAGATTGCGATGTTTTAGGCTACCTGAATCTCGTGAAAACTGGTAATTGTTATGCGCATTTGTGAGTGATTTAACATGACTTGATGTATGGTTAAAAATGAGAACTTGTTAGCTCCTGATTCGCTTTTCACAGTCTGTATGTTTTGTATTCTTTCATGGGTAGATGTTTAATTATACAAGGTTAGGGTAAGTAGATGATTTGTTTTGTTATTAGCCAAAGTAGATAGTTATGCATCCTCTTCCTTTTTCAATATAGAGTGAGTTTTCTGTGTATTATACTCATGAAATTTCCACATTGTTGTCTATCATAGGAATACACAACTTAGTTGATGATTAATTTCATATTACCATTGTTGCGAACGAGGTGTCTTTTTTATTTGAATGAGTAAATTTCATTACAATAACCCCTCAACTGACCCAAGAAGGTACAGCAAGTAGTTTCTGTTGTGCAGTGATGGATGTTAGCTCCTTGGTGAATCTATCATGTCTCTATTATAAATGCTAGCTTAATTGTATTCAATAACCTCTCAATTCTCATGGCCTGATGCTGAACTTCATTCATGTCCAATACGTCAATTTTTTATTATTTACCTTTGCTATGATTGTAAGCCAATAATTATTCAAATACGGAGTAATTGTTAGTGGCAGGTATGATACTCCCTGAATCAGCAGATCAAATATAAAGAAAAAGGAGTATTTGTTGATAACTTCAGTTCCACTCTTGATATTTGCAGCTCAAATTAGAATCCAAAATGTGTATTATTAATATGAAAGATTATAACAACAGACAGACCACAATGATCATAAGACATCCTTAACACAGTTGCTCATTCTTGCTTTCTTGTCAGATTCAAAGAAGAGCCATGTAGCATTCATCTGCTTACTAATCATCCTTGCTGCATAATAAGGCACTTTCAAATTCAAACCATCACCTTCCTCCAAACCCACTCTCCCATTCACATACATCAAGCAATCCACAAGCTCTCTTCGCCAACCCCTTCATATCATACCCCTGTGCTCTTCTCCACAAGCTCTTACACTCCAATGCACCTCTCTCCCCACTCAAACACAACGCCCTTGTCGCGTCGCTTATCGCTTCATCCGCATTTTTCATCATCAGATGACACTGAGCTCTGTTGCTATAAAGTATCATCCTCTGCTTCCTCATTTTTGTTACTACACACTCAGTTAATCCCTCAGTGTACTTCAAAATCGCCTTTTCGATGTCTCCTTTCCAAAACAGCTCATTCCCTTGTTTCTTCAGGTTCCTTACATTTAAACTTCTCTTCTCTAGTTCTTGACTGCTCATCAGCTTCTCAGTCTTTCGTCTTTCGACTCGAATATCCCAAATGTCCTCTAACGCGAGCTTGGCCTTTTCGCTCGAGAGCTTCATATCACCATATTTGAACTTGTGGTAGTCTGTTAGAACTGTATGTGTTATAGCTTCTCCCAACTTTGATCTCTTACCCAAATCCTCTAATTCCACTAGATCAGCTAGGATAGGCAATGTTGTCTCGAAAACCGTGTTTCGGGTCACTAGGTCCTTGAGAAGTAATATGAGGCAGTCAATTGCCATGTATTGCCAGTCATCTGAAGATCTTGATACATTGTGCAATGTGGTCAGAATTTTATCTGAAACCGATATCTTTCGTCTGCCAAGCTTCGTGTAACACAGACTTCTGATAAGGCCTATTCCTGCCGGGGAAGTGCAGTTGGCTAACCCTCCCCACATTTTGCACAAGTCTTGAAGAAACATGTTATCATTACATACTTGTTTGATTGCTCTTTGTTGGGAGATGAAGCAATGGATGATGTATAGTGCCCAACACTGGACTTGACTAGCCCATTCCTCCGCCTTTCGGTCCTCCATCTCGACTCCTCCGATCCCTTTAGTCAGCAGATCACATTGGTACCTCAATCTCTTCTTGTGCTCTACTTTGATGAACTTGTTATAAACTGTATCAATGCAATTTGAAGCTATTTCCTTTGCCATGTTTATGATCTCAACTTCATGTTCAGCTATTGCTTTCAATGTAACTTTGTGTGTAGCTAAATGCCCCAAGGCGCGGACCGCTACTCGTTGCTCAACCCAACTGATCTTTCCTCTCATTAGCTCCATTAAAGGCTGAACCACACCTGACTCAACTGCCTTCTCAGCATACAATGACTTGTTCATAGTGTATGACCCAATGATGTGTGCTGCATAATAAGGTGTGTACACATTTTGGCCTTTTAGCAGCCACTGTCGATTAGTTACACTCTTTTCGATCAGGCTAGCCATCGACTTGAAAATACCTAAAGATGGGAACTCAGGGTCATCAGGATGTGCCATGGAGATGTTCCAAATAGTACTAAGAGCTAAAACCAGCTCCTCATCCTCACACTTAGACATGTCACTGAAGCACTTGGCTAGTCGAGCTCTTCTTGCGGCCGGGTTCCCTTCGTCCATGGCGCAGAAGAAGCAATGGGATTTGGAACAGTGATGATGTTCCTTAGGCATCTTGGGAGATCAGAATGAAGATGAGTCCAAAATAGATAGATTTTGGTGGGATTGGATTTGAATGAGAGACATGTTTGGTTTGCACTACCACTAAGTGTGTTTTTATATAGCATGTGATGAAGGACAAGTAATTGTGGGGATTGAATAGGATATTTTGTGGGTAAGTGTTGGGAAGATAATGACACTTATCTTACATTACTCAATACACACTTGCTGCACTGAAACTGCTAGTCACAGGATAAGAGCATATGCAGCCATACCGTTGGAAGCTTCCTCACCTTCATGTTCGAGACGACTTTAAATCCTCGAAAATAATTTCTTGGAATATCTCTTTATAAAAGTGGTGTCGTGAAATAATTCATATTATAAAGGTGATTTTTTGTAATTATTCCATCTTTTTTCAAAGGTTCCTTGAGAAGCAATCAAATGACAATTTAGGAAACAAAAGTGAAGTCTAATCATTTATTTAAGGTACATTTGGGTTTGGTCTCAAGAAAATGCGGCTATGCAACTTTGTCAAAACAATCCATTAGTCTCAAAGGAGGTGAGATTATCTTTGGAAACCAATATAAACTAAAAGATAAGTAGGTTTAATTTGGATTTAAGCACTATTCGTGTCACTATCTAGCACTGATCAAATTAAGTATGAGCTCTATAGGGGCCGAATTAGGCCACTAACCCGTATTAGCTGCGGCTAAGCGTGATTAAAGCATAAACTTTATGTTAATGGCTAAGGACCAGCCTAAAGAAGGGCACTTTGGCTTGGATATGTGAACTTATAATGAGGGTATGTACCCTGATGTCCAAATATAGTGTAGGTCTTTTTCATTTTTTTGATAAAAGTGGCTTTGGAAATGTAACATACATGTATCATGTAAGTGGTTTGCCTCATTCGACATGTATTAGTATGTGTTTGTAATAATGATTTTGTATCGATTTTTAGGATTCAGATTGAATGACGACGATTTTTAGGATTTTGTATCGATTATTTGAATGTATATAAAATGAGATCGATGATCTATCATTCGGTCCTTCGATCTCTGATCTCAAAAATTAATAGTTCTGAAATTTTCAGTCTTTCAACGATGTAAAAAATAATTCTTAAAAAGGGTTTTTTAGCGAAAACCACCCGTCCAATACCCATTTTTTAACAAAACCACCCTCCCAAATTTTTTTTTGACTTAACCACCCACTAATTTAAAATCTTTAAACTTTGACACCCAAACACTGTTCCGACGACTTATTCCGATAAAACTCTCATTGACTTTGTTGACTCACAATTTTTTTGCCGAAAACCACCCATTCAATACCTAATTTTTGACAAAACCACCCTCTCAAAAATATTTTGAGTTAACCACCCACTAATTTGAAAATTATTAAATTTGACACCCAAATCAACATAATTAATCTTAACATAACCCTGTGAAATTTTTGCAATTTTTGTATTAAAAAGGATCCAAAAATTATAAGAGTAAGCTTAAAATTAATCTCACTAATTAATAAGCTTGAAATTAAATAATTAACACAATATCAAAAAAGACCCAAAAATTATAAGAGTAATAGTAATTATATTTAATAAAAAGATAAATTATAATTGTAATAAAAATATTAGTATATAAAAATTAACTAAACTAAACATAAAAACTGTTAATATAAAAATAAAAATATTAAAATTGAAATATAATGTTAATCAAAATTTGAATTTATAATTATAAAAATTAAAATTTGGCCACATTCCCTACAATTTTAACAATAATATAAAAATAATAATTATTTTAAAATATTAAGTTGAACATAAAAATGTAATTATAAAAATAAAGTATAATATAAATGAAAATATATAGTTAATTAGATTTTAAAACTTATTTATGTGTAAAATTAAATATCCATTAGCGAAAATTGCAAAAATTGCAAAAATTTCACAGGATTATATTAAGATTAATTAGGTTGATTTGGGTGTCAAATTTAATAGTTTTCAAATTAGTGGGTGGTTAACTCAAATTTTTTTTGAGAGGGTGGTTTTGTCAAAATTTAGGTATTGAAGGGGTGGTTTTCGGCAAAAAAATTGTGAGTCAACAAAGTCAATGAGAATTTTATCGGAATAGGTCGTCGGAACAGTATTTGGGTGTCAAATTTAAAAGATTTTAAATTAGTGGGTGGTTAAGTCAAAAAAAAATTTGGGAGGGTGGTTTTGTTAAAAAACTGGTATTGGACGGGTGATTTTGTATCGATTTTTAGGATTCAGATTGAATGACGACGATTTTTAGGATTTTGTATCGATTATTTGAATGTATATAAAATGAGATCGATGATCTATCATTCGGTCCTTCGATCTCTGATCTCAAAAATTAATAGTTCTGAAATTTTCAGTCTTTCAACGATGTAAAAAATAATTCTTAAAAATTACGGAGTTTAAATCTTGCAGCAATATTAAACGCTGCAAACGACGCCGTACTCAATGTCATCTGCCGCACCCGGAGGCGAAAAATATCGGACGCAAAAATAGTCGGAGCTTGAAAACGAAGAGCTGTCGCGATGGCTGCCGACTTCAAATCCATCCCCGTAATCGGTACCTACTCATCCTCTCTCTATGAAATACGATCACTCCTTACCTTTTTATGAGTAATTTGAAACCCTAGATGTTGATTGAATTTTACTCTTATGAAATTTAGTAGGTAGATTGATTCATTGATTGATTTTTGTGTGAAATTTCTGATTTGAGTGCTCTAATAGCCGATTGTGATGTACCTGGAGATGCAGATGTGTATGAGGTGGTTAAGCAATTGTATAAAGCCTGTAGAGAAGCTGGATTTTTCTACACGATAGGTAGTTTCAAAGTCCTCTCTAATTCATTTCCAGCAATTGAGGCTAGCTTGTTATAGTGTTTATGCTTGAACATTTCTTTAATTTATCAGATGGGGCATGGAATGACGGATGAACTTGTAAGGGAGGTGAGCACTGAGCAGTATAAGGCTCAGATACTTTAATTTAGCTTATGATTAAAAACCAAGATTAAGATATCTACATCTACTGGATATAGGTTTCGATTTTGTTACTGTAAGGGGTTTGTGTGCAGAGTGAATGTTGTGCGCCAAATGGATTGGAGCTGGTTGTGAAAATGGGTGGAGATTATCTGAGAGTGTGGTGTGATTGGTTGGATGCAGACGTTATCAAAGGGTTGGAGAGAACATTACTAAGGGCGTTGTGGGTATTCATGGACGTTATCAACTTGATGTAAGGCCTCTCTTTTGATGCTTTTTTTGCTTCTAACTTCATTTTTGCTTGAAATTTTGCACAAAGTAAGCCTCTATCCTATCTGCTCTTAAGCCAACTTGCTGGTTTTGTGCTTTTATAACACTTTTCGCCTCTTAGTTTTTGTAAAACTGTGTTCATGCTTAGTTTATGGGTTAGTGACAACTGACAAGCTTGTACAATTAGTTGCACTGTATTGATTATTTACTTTCTATGCTCCTCTTAATTCGTTGGCTTACAAGAGAATACCAGATTTTTTCTTTATACTTTATCTGATTTAATCTAACATGATGCATGCTTACTAGTTGTCAACTATACGAGCACTTTCCATACAATTAGAATGTGTCCTGTCAGAGTGTAACCCTACAGTTCTATAAAAGCCTGGTTAAGCCTTTTTAATAAGAATGATGTGCCAGTCAAATATTATATATGTACTTCTTATAGTAAAGTATTATTGAAAATATACTAGTCCATCAAGTTTAGCAAGCAGCTACGTGCAGTTCCAAATTTCATTTACCATGTGTATTCGCTTTCGAATTCATTGCCATAATAAAAGCAAGCATCCATTTTAAGCAAGTTTCTTATTCATTACTTCTCGACATCAAGCATCTATACATGTAGAAAGCTTCTACGGTTTCTTGAATCATGTTTGACTTTCCGCCTCATCAGCCATGTCTGTTTGCATCGCCGTCACGTTGCTACTTCTCGTTGCCTGTTCAGGTATCCAGTATCCACTCAACTTGGTACTACTTGAATTCCATAAATCGCATACATATGTATGACAGTCTTCATTTTATTCTGTACTCAGGTTCTGTTTATGGAAGAAGTGCCCTCCCCAACCTGAATCCTCAACAATGTGCAATTTCATGACCTTTGATTCTTCATAAAAAACGTAGATGTTGATGGTATCATGGTTTTCATTGAGTTTGTAAATTACAATGCAGGCACTACTTTCAAGAGTAGCAGCAACAAGATACCTACTGCAGCAGGGGGGATGGCGTGTGCTCGCAAAGAGTCATAGTAATAAACCAAGGCCAAGTGAAATCCCTACCTGACGGGATCCCAACATTTTTAGTCGAGATACTCAACGAATGCTCCTCTGGCTGTGACATTGGAGGGATTCACGTGAAGTGCGGAGAGTTCAGCTCTGCTAGACCCATCAATCCAGACATCTTTAAGAGGCTCGCGGTCGATGACTGCCTAGTTAATAATGGAAAACCAATCTGCAGCGGAATGGCATTGTCGTTCGTGTATGCCAGTATCTTCCCTTACCCTATGCGTGTCAGCCAGTATGAGTGTTGCTCGGCCTCATCTCAGTAGAACAATTTTTTACCACATCAAACTTTGCCTGCTTTTTATAAGCAAAATAAAAGTCTTTTTTTTTAATTTTGAAGCAAGATCTTCACTTTGCCCTCTTTAATCAGGAATCTCGTGTACTAGAATACATTAGGAATCTCATGTATATACATTAAGATTATTTTTGTGGCAGATGATGAGTTTCAGCTCAAGCTTCCATGACCAGTAAAGCAACAACTGAAGGAACCAACATGTCTACTCACTGGAGAAGGCGATACACGGACAGAACCTTTCAGTGCTTCATTGCTGTAAGTAGACATTCTTGCCTTCTCTTCTGCTAGCATTTTTCTCATTGTCTGACTCTTCTTCTCTGCTTTCTTGAACTCTTTGATGATCTTGTCCATTTTTTCTGATCTCTTTTTCTCCAATTTCAGCTGTGCAACATGACCTTCCCACTCATAAGATACTTCAATAAATAGTCATTGAGTTTATGTAACCAACACATTTAGCATACCTCTAGTTTCCTAACTGCTGCTTCTGATTTGGCTTTCTGCAAGTTTTGCCATGCTGTTATTTTAGCTTCCTCCCTTTCACACCTACAGGAATGTGATTTGATTTAGAAACTAATACATTTGTTTATGCATGAAGCTGATGTGACTTTACTTTTTTGCTAGTGCTGCGACATCCCAAGGAGACGCTCGAGCTGGATGCGGTGCAGGCGATCTAGCTTCAGTTTTGGCAACTCTAGTTTTATACAACTCAACTACTTGAGGTGCATGACTCTTGGCCTGTTTACTACCATTATTCCTCATAGGCCATCTCAATATAGCTGCCCACTTGTCAACATGAACATCTTTTACTTCCAACTTGTTTAAATTTTCAGATTTTGCTTCTTTTGCTGAAATGGCAGCTGACTGAGACCTCATTGTTGCAGGCCACCCATTTGAAGATGATGAGTAACTGCTCGCTGGACTCATTTGGGTTGCCATGTCTCGCCTTGACACTTGTCCATTTCCATCAACATACTGCTCCAGCCTTGCGTCTGTAACATGAAGTTTTCTTTAAAAACCTTCATCAGAAAAGCCTCTATGCCTAATGCTTGATTTCAGAAGTTCGATATATGGACTTACCTTGTGAGCTCTCTGCTGATGATGATTCACTCAGCAAATCGGAAGAGCCAGAAACACCTGTAGAAAGTTGCACTTCATTTTTAATTTTAGTTACTGGATGACTGGCAGCTTCGAGCATTAGTCCACTTGAAATGGGCGAACGGTGCAGAGCCAAAGAATATCCAGCTTTCCCACTTTGAAACCCCTGAAAATTAGGCGAATAATTCGAGTAGTATGCAGCCTTAGACTGCCCTATCGGCCCGCTCCTAGACATTGGCCTCCTGTTAGTCACAAATGCATTACTACAAGGACTAGTGATCCATCTCTCAGCATCTTCCCACTTGGAAGGTGCAGTTCTACCGCTATGATGTGGCATCAAAGAAGACAGACTAGTTGGCCTTCTCTTATACAAAGATGATGCCGTCAGTGGTACTCTCTCCGAGCGCCAACCCTGAGCTGAATATCCTACATTTGTGTCTAGAAAATTGGGACTTCTTGGACTAGGTAGTGTACCTGAAACTGGAGGTGGAGCATCTGAGGCTTTCATTGAAACAAAATCTGATCCTTCCGGGTGCAATGGGCTAGATGAGTTTGGAGGTAAGCCTGTGGTGTTACCTGTCTTGTGATCGGTCATTCGAGTATTTGAGCTTTGTTTTCTACCAGAATTACATGGACCACCTGAAAACTAAAGTGCTCTCACGTGAAGATGTAGTAAAAGTATTGACAAGGTCACTCAAGTGTTCTGATCAGTTGAAGATTAGTGTCTTAGAATCCAGCAGACATGTTCTGCAACGAAGATATTGAGTTAAAATACAATGTATGATGGATGCTCAGCACAGTGGCTCAAGGACTGCAGTCCACAAGGGGTGTGAGAAGTAGACAAAAACTGAGAACGAAGAATGCTCAAATGTCAAATAATATGGACAGTGTCAGCTGAAGGGATTGGCCGGCCCATTTTGATGTCGATGGTATTTGTTGAATTATTAATAATCAACGATCGAGATACTTTTACACGGTATATGTAAATGTTATTCTTGATAATAAATTGAGCAAATGAAATGTTACATTTATAAAGATAACAATATATTTTCAAAACACGAAAGGAATTGAGATGCAACATGGGGTAGATGGAGTATAATTTTATCTTTTAAAATATATTTTCAGCTTTTTTTATAAAATTACAATCTTTATTTGTGAATTAATAACTTTTACACTATTTTCTTTACAAAAATGTCATTTTCAAGAAAAAAACAATTTCCATCAATTTTCCCTCTCCTTTCTCTTCTCCTAATTTCCAAAACCCTAAAACCAATCTTTCCAAAACCCTAAAATCAACAACGCTTCTCTCTCACACACTCAATTCGTCATCAATCCGTAGCTTTTGATTCCGTGCTGGCCACCGTATCCGGCGACGATGGATGTCGACAGCTCCGACGACGAGCTATTCGACATTCCCGTTTCCCAACCATCCGGTGACAATGTCGCTTCTGGAGTTCGTCAGTTGCCGGATTACGAAGAGCGTGAAAATTTTATGTACAGTATTGATCGGAGCTTTTTGATTGATAAGGATAGCTTGAAGATTACTGCGGTTATCAGTGAGAGCCCTAATTCGGTTGTGTATGAAGGATTGTGAGTGCCAATCTGGATTGTTGGAGTTTCAAAATGTGCTTCCTTTTGTGTGTAATTCTTTTTTGATTGGTAGAAAATAGTCGAAAGATTCCATTTTCAGCAGTTTGGTTATATTTTGACTGAGGTGGTAAGATTGAACAATGTGTGGTGGTAGTAGATTTTTTGATAATGGCCACAGCGTGTCTATTATGGAATCCTTGGTTATTGTTTGGGGAGTGTGAGAAAAACATATTCGCAGTTCTTGTGACTCATAAGAAGTGCGTCAGTGCATAAGCATTAGTATTTTATGTGCTCGTTTCAACATTTGATACTTTGATGTATGCTTTCCATTGAATAAGTAACATTGAATTTAGTTCTTGGAATTATTATTGATCGCGTGACTCGCATCTAGTTTTTGTTTTCTGAATAATGGCTAGACTAAATGGACCTCTAAATTTCTAGCATTTTCTGTTTTGTTATAATGATAATCTGTGGAATTTTTTCTATGGGGCTGTGACGCTTAATTTTTTTATAGGTACAACTCTGATCCTGTTGCTATAAAGGTTGTACAGCAGAAAATATCATCACCTGCCAGCTGTGTTTCCAATAATTTCCAAAGGGAGGTTATGATGCTATCTAGGGTGAAACACAAAAACATTATTAAGGTATATTTTCTTTTCGTATGATTCAAAATCTTATATATTGCTAAATGATGGCAGCCTGACTTTGAGTTACAATAGGAGGATGTCATTTTTTAGTTTCTATAACTGAAGTTGCAGTTTGATGTAATATTTAGTTTATGATTGCTTAGTGATGAGTATTTTTGTAGTCTTCGTTGGTGATATTCACAGCCTTTTATAATCACACCATTTGTGTGAATAATACATTGTTACAGCTCATTGGGGCTTGTGTTGAACCATCAATGATGATAATTACTGAGCTAATGCGAGGTGGTACTCTACAAAAGTTTCTTTGGGGCATGCGTCCAAGATGTCCAGATCTGAAGCTGTCTATAAGTTTTGCCTTGGAAATATCGAGAGCCATGGATTACTTACATGGATTGGGCATTATTCACCGCGACTTAAAGCCAAGTAACTACCTTATTCATAAATGAATATTTTTTGGACACAAATGAGAAAGCAGAAAAAATTATTTGACTGCTACTAAAACATAATATTCTACTGCCAATTCCTGTCTTTTGTCCATTTATCTCATTGCATACTTATTTGCAACTTAACAAAGTTTTATGTAATTCATGATCTTGCAGTGCATAGGCAATAGTTCAGTGTGTTTTCACATTGCATGCCCATAAACAGATTATATTAAGTCGATCTGGGTATTATCTTTCACTGTTTACCTTTCATAATAGGTCTTCAAACTGAGCACTTTACCATCTGATGAAGTGTTCCGTTTGGAAACACCTATTGCAGCAAAAAAAGGTTGCACACTGTATATGAATGGGGTCAGTGGAACTTTTTATAGGAATGCAATGTATGTAGCCAATGTGTTCCCTTGCATATGTTTCTATATTGTCATTGTGGAACTCAGTTGAGATGTTTTACGGGCAGGCAATCTACTTCTTACTGAAGACAAGCAACAAATTAAGCTGGCTGATTTTGGGCTGGCTAGAGAAGAAACAGCTGACGAAATGACAAGTGAGGCTGGTACATATCGCTGGATGGCCCCAGAGGTACTCCGGCATTTCTGACTCTAAATCTCCCTCACCTTGGTAATTGCTGTCACCTTGGTCTTATTTGAGAACATAATGAATCAGTTGTTCAGTAAAGAAATATTACTGAAAGGGGTGAAGAAACATTATGATCATAAGGCGGATGTCTACAGTTTCTCAATGGTTCTTTGGGAGCTGCTAACAAATGAAACTCCTTTCAAGGGAATGAATGAAATATTGGTTGCCTACGCTGCATCTAAAGTGAGTTCTTAAAATTCAGAGTGTCATTTTTGCTGCCTTTGTTGATGGCTGATGCTATAGCGTAGATTACCAGTAATGGCATATATTAATTAGGAAATATAAATTATTTGTGGAAATCTGAATAGCATGAGCTGAAAGTGGTCCATAATTTCCTGTGTTGTTGACTTGGTATTTGCTTCTCAAATAAATGACTGCATTGAACGATCCATTTAACCCTTTTTTATCCTACTTTCAGAGGCAAAGACCTAGCACTGAGAAGATACCAAATGAAATAGTTCCTCTCATGCAGTCTTGTTGGGCAGAAGACTCCTCTGTACGACCCGAATTTGCTGAAATCAGTAACACCCTGTCAGTTTTCCTTGAGAAGTTAAGTTCCGCAGAAGAGTCTCCACTCCCATTGGAAATGCGCAGTCTCAGTACCCAATCAGATATTACTGGCACCAATTATTCTGATTACAAACTCGGACGAAAAAGAAAAAGGAGTGGAAATAGGAATTTTTTCATGAAATGCTTTAAATCAGGATATGCATCCAGTTAAAGTAAATGTGGAAGGCATAAAACCTTGACAGCAAATTACAAACCAGTAAATGTTGTACAGACTGCAGTTCTATGTGGAGATGTATGAAGAAGAACATGTACACTCTTATCCAATGGAAAGTATCAAATCTATTGAAGCATGCTTTTACTAGTGAGCAGCAGTAAACAAGCAGATTTGCTCCAAATTAAGATATTATACTATAATAACCACCAAAACCAAATAAAGGCATTGACCATATCTGCAGTATGGCTTGGACAGCCAATGCTACAGCACCCTTATGACTTAAGCCACTGGCCAAGCATGCATCACATCAACTGATCTTCTTGTTATCGGTTTGACTTGAAGTGGGATCTCACTGTTATGTTTCTGAATTTGGACTGTCTGCTGTATTATTAGCCTCCTATACTTGACCTATCAAATTCATGGGGACAGACGCATTCACATCTTTGTTCATTAGTAATCCCATGCTGCTGCTTGCTACCTTCACTTACAGACTTTTGATGCTCTTAATACCTAATCAGTGAATAAAAAAAGCAACAAATAGTAGTCCAATGATGCTCTTAATACCTAATCAATGCCATTTCATGATACCATCTAATCTGATCCAAAACTGCACATTTGACCGCAGTGGCGGAACCAGGACGAAATATTCGCCGGGGCTCAAAAGCTTAGGACGGAGGACGGAATATTCGCCGGGGCTCAAATAATTTTTTTAGGGGGGGCTCAAATAATTTTTTTAGCTGGGGCTCTAATAATTTTTTCAGCCGGGGCTCAAATAATTACTTTACCCGGGGCTCCAAATCGAATTATGATAAATTATACCTGGTAAAAAAAAAAAGTTTCCTCGCCGGGGCTCCAGCCCCCTCCGCCCCCTGGTTCCGCCACTGTTTGACCGACACTAAAGCTTCTTTTACTACAAACACATGTTTTAACCCCAATGATGATCACCTGCTCTAATCTGCTTAATTTATCATACCCTTTAATTATCACCAAATAATAATTTACATAAGCATAAAATTAAATAGCATCCTCGATTTCGCATAGCCAATCTTTTGAGTGGATAAACTTACTGTTCCATTTATGTAACGCATGACGTCATAATGTTTTTTAACCTCACACGTCAAAACGGCTGCTCTCCGAGTGTGATACCACCTAACCACCCGTGCTTCTCGGTCAACGTCCAACAACTTGACCGTGAAGCTCACTCACCCACAAGCTCATTTCTCGACCCCGTGCACCATCTTATATATCCAAATCTTTATAACAAGCCTTATCCATATTACAATAACTCCACCTAATTTAACCATGCATGATCTGATCCCTTTGTATATTAATTAACACAACTTGGGTAGACAGACAAGATATCAAACAGATCTCGTTCACAATAATGTTCCAAGTTGTCTTTTTTATGTATAAATAGTCACTCGACTCTTGCCTCATTTTGGCATCATACTTGGACACATACATACTTACACCTACGTCCTGTTTTGTAGTGCAAAATATGGTTGCAGTTGTAGAAATGTGTGACAGCCCTGAAGGGCTTGGGATCAGCAAGATCAATAGGTACTCGCTCGCATGCGCCGTCGTCGCTTCCATGATCTCCATCATCTTCGGCTACGGTTCGTACCCGGCTATCCGCGCGTGTTGTTATGTTATGTTTTGTTATGATGTCACGAAATTTTATTCAATTTTTTGTTATAGACACTGGAGTGATGAGTGGAGCTATGTTGTTCATCAAGGAAGATTTGCTTATCAATGACACCCAAGTCTCGGTTTTAGCCGGGATTTTGAACGTATGTGCTTTGTTCGGATCTTTAGCGGCCGGACGAATGTCGGACTACATAGGTAGACGCTACACTATCTGCCTAGCATCCGTTATATTCCTAGTTGGTTCTGTTTTAATGGGTTATGGTCCAAACTATGCTGTGCTCATGACTGGTAGATGCATTGCTGGAATCGGAGTAGGTTTTGCGCTCATGATCGCTCCGGTCTACTCTGCCGAGATCTCATCTCCGAAGACACGAGGATTCCTCACTTCCCTACCTGAGCTCTGCATTAGTATTGGTATCCTTAGCGGATATATTTCAAACTATTTGTTCGGAAAGATGACTCTAAGGATTGGTTGGCGGCTTATGCTTGGCTTAGCCGCCATTCCATCGCTTGTTTTAGCTTTGGGGATTCTACAAATGCCAGAATCCCCGAGATGGTTGATCCTCCAAGGCCGTGTTGGAGAAGCTAAAAAAGTACTTTTAAGAGTATCCAACACGCCCGAGGAGGCAGAACAACGCTTTTGCGAGATAAAACTCGCAGTCGGCATAGAAGACGATGGTTCAAACAACGATACCGTTAAAGTATCGGAAAATAGCAAAGGACAAGGAGTATGGAAGGAGCTTTTGCTCCATCCAACTCCCGCTGTCCGACGCATCCTTTTGGCCGCTGTAGCCATTCATTTCTTCGAACACTCAACGGGTATCGAAGCAGTCGTACTCTACAGCCCGAGGATATTCAAAATGGCCGGAGTGCATAAAAAAAGCAAGCTTCTTCTAGCCACCATTGGTGTTGGGATCACAAAGGTTGTCTTCGTATTCGCATCCACGTTTTTAATTGACCGTAAAGGACGCAGGAGTCTCCTAATCATAAGTCTATCAGGTATGTTTTTCTCGTTGACTTCACTTGGAATCGGTTTGACCATCATATCACGTGCCTCGCACGTGTTGAATTGGGCCCTAATCCTCTGCATTGGGTCAACTTATCTCTTCGTGGCCTTTTTCTCTATTGGGCTTTGTCCGGTAACTTGGGTTTACAGCTCGGAAATATTCCCGTTAAGACTTCGGGCCCAAGGAGCTGGGATTGGAGTGGCGGTAAACAGACTAACAAACGCTGTCGTTTCGATATGTTTCATACCATTGTATGAAGCGATCACTATTGGTGGTACCTTCTTTGTATTTGCTGGAATGAGCTTGATGGCTTTAGTCTTCTTCTACTTCTTATGTCCCGAGACGAAGGGTGTGAACTTGGAGGATATGGAGCTTTTGTTCAAAGATGGGAGGAAAGCATGGAAAGAACAACAGACCTCGAAACTCGAGCTTCGGACAATATCCAAAGTTTGAATTTCATTGTTCTAAACAAAGGGTCTTATTGATGGTTACATTTTTTTCTAAACATATCGTTACAATTACGAGTTACAAATAAATCAAAATTAATAAATGAAATACAAATATAAAACTTTGAACTACCACGTGTCATAATGATTGAGAAGCTGGAGGGACATTTATGAATTTTAATATATAAATAATTAGAATGAAATACGGACAAAAAATACCAGCACAGCAACCGGTTTATATAATCGCGAATTCGAAACTCAGTGTCAATTAGGGTTTGCGTCGTTCCGCAATCGCAATCGTCTGCCGGAGTTTTGTTTTGCTGCGAAGTTTGGATTTTGAATTCTCGATTGCGGTTTGATTGATATGGCGAACGTAAAGAAGGTTTCTTGGGCGCCGGATGGTAATCTTTGTCAGGTATTTTATTGCGCTTATGATTATCTTTCGATTCATGTTAGGGTTTCAATTACTTAGAATCGCAGTCTGAATATTTTGATGAATAAGGTTTTGCATTTTCTATACATTTTGAATCTATGGTTATGTGATGTCTCACCGCCTTACCCGTGCCGTAGTGGTAGTGCTTGAGTTTAACTTGGATATGCTTATTGTTCATTGTATATATTTCATGGTTAAACAGATAAGGCGGTTTTCATCAGAAGACTGCCCTGCGAAAGTAGGCCTTAGAGTAGACGATAAACTTTGGTCCAAGCATTCCCACAAATTGCATTCTGGATTTGCGTACAATAATTGGTCACCGGGGTTTTTAAGAACTATAATGAAAAAACCCGAGAAGCTTATCAGAATTCCTACTATTAAATGGAAATGTCCTCCTAAGGTTAGCTGATGATTTAATGTCCTGATTTGTTCAGCCAGACTTGTTAGCACTTTGCAGTTGTTTTACATTTCCGGAGATGTCATGTTATATTTCAGGTTGACCTGAACTCAAACTGGCTTGTTGCATCAGGAGAGCAGAGTGAGGAAAATGGTTATCAAAAGAAAAGAGAGGTGAATGTGTTTGAAGCTGTATATCCCCGTCTTACTGACATTCCCCCCAAGTAATGCCTCAACAATTTTTTGATTTTTGCACAGTTATTTTTTTAATTGTATTCATTGAGCTGAACTAGTTTTGTTTACCTTTATCCAATCAGCCCCTTCGGTGTATTGTGCTTCGATGGATATCTGGCAGATGATCGCAATACTCCTGAAATACGTACAACTCCTATTGAAGATGAAGATGCTACAATAGACTTATCTTCTGTACCAACCCCTACACCGAAACTTGATGTTTCAGCTCATCAGCCATCTGAGCTTATTAACACCAGTGGGTGTGCAATCCAGTGCAGACAACACATGCTGGAGGAAATCAAGATATTATTTCCTCTGACAAAGCTGATGTTGGTGCTGCAGCCTCTGCTGCCTTAACTGCTTTGCTGAAAAGTACTGAGGCAGGAAGCAGTATTGATACTGACTTTCTGATTGACATCTTTAACAACCCAGAAACAGTTTCCATGCTGCTCCACATGACTTCAACTACAAGCACAAAACCAACTCCAGAACAGGCATTGCCTTCACTGAATTTCTCCGATCCATCTACTGATGTTGTATCATCTACCTCAGCATCAGGGAAATGGGGAAGTCGCAGATTCCTGCAGATAGTTCTTCAATGCCACCTAGATATGTCCCGGATACCATGGTCAGTGCCAAAACAGTAGCTTCATTATCAACCGGCGACGGAGGATCTGTAATGGCTCCCCCACCCATCCCCTCTTTCAGAAAGGGATCCCAGATCAACGTTCTTCATGAGGTACCCTCACAAACCGTTTTTACTGATATCAAACCCTACACCAGTTGTGCTGCAGTCACCCCTAAGCTAGGACCTCCTAGTGCTCCTACCCTCATAAAAGATGCTAATTACTACAAGAATCTTATCAAACAACATGGATCGGACAAGCAGAATTTTCAAGGTAAAATACCACACACACAATCAAGTTCTCATGAAAATGCTTATCCTCCTGATTATGGATTAACTAAATATGGTCAAAAGCTTGCCAAGAAACCCAGACCGTGCATGTTCCATAATAGTCCAAGAGGTTGCCGAAAGGGTTTAGAATGCCCATTTAGTCATGATAGAACATCATTCTACCAGATGTCATCCCCAAACATGACTGAGGTTCCTAATGCCAAGAGGATGAAATTGGGCAGATCAGTGTTGACAAGTATGACTTGATAAACAAGCTGGTAAGACTTGCTGAACATAAACAGAGACTTTTCTCAATTCAAAAATCAGTTCCATAGCTGAAAAAGAACTTAAACACCTGAAAAAATGTGTGACTGGGTGTGGGTTACTAAGTGCCTAACAGTTTTGACTCTTGGAAACAACTTGCGCTATTGAACAGTCGGATCAACATTTCTACTGTGGGGATAGACCTCGAGTAACTGTAGAGTTTTGATACAAGATGATGCTTCATTGATGAATTTGCTTTTTTCTTGCAATAGTCTGGAATGGTTCTCACTTGAATAGCAATTCACCTTCTTGATCTTAAACAATCATTCACTTGAATAGCATTTCAACAGATGTATAAACAGACCCATTTGGCAACGTTAAATCTGGAGCATCCTCCTCCATAACAATCGATTAAACCTCCTTGTCATCTCTTGACTATTTCTTTTTACTCGTATACATACTATGTGGGACCTTTCCGTAAATATGCCATAATTTGAGGATCTGTTCACTCTCAGGGTGTACAATAAAAACGCCGTCGTTTAGCGTTCGAAGCTGGGTGGTGATCTGACTTATTAACCAAGCTAAACAACCGATTACGCTCTTAGGTTTCAGACTCGATTTTCCAAAAGCATCGTATTCGCATCTCGCGGTAATCGTTTCTTGATCTCTGCTCCGATCCATCAAACATGGTTCTAGAGGTACGTGTTCGATTTTAGTTTTAATTTTGTTTAATTCTTTTCTAAATGCGTTGGTGTGAGTTGATTTTGGATTTAGGGATTCGATTAATGCTGATTTCGTTTCTTTCCGATTTTCAGGCGACGATGATCTGTGTAGACAATTCGGAGTGGATGAGGAATGGAGATTACTCTCCCACTAGGTTTCAGGCACTAGCTGATGCCGTCAGTCTCATTTGCGGTGCCAAAACTCAGGTATCGAACTCTTTTTATTTTAATCTTGAAATTAATAACTGCTTTTGTTTAATGATTTAGTAGTTGAATTGTGTTGTGTGATAAATGAAGACTTTTTTTACTTTTAATTTTTATGTTTCATGGGGCAGTCAAATCCGGAGAATACAGTTGGAGTTATGACAATGGCTGGGAAAGGAGTTAGGGTTTTGGTTACTCCGACTAGCGACCTTGGAAAGATCTTGGCTTGTATGCATGGTGAGGGTTGGCTTCTTACGATAGCTATTTTAAATTGTTTCTGATGACCAAAATATTTGTAACTTTGCTGTTGTTAAGATAGTATTTGGCAAATCTGTGGAGAAGTGATTGATTTGTTTTAAAGTACTTGTTGAATGAGATTAGATATTGCTGCTGCCTTGATTTGGTTCATCCTTATTTAGTTACATTAGATTGTTATCTTAGCTATCTTAGCTATCTTAGCTTTTTATTGCACACGGGTTAGTTTCTTGTACTCGACTCATACTTGCATATATTTTTAAAGCTCCACAGTTGGATGCTGATTGAATGGATGGGTAACATTTGTATCACATTTATTTTATATGTTAAAACTTTGAATGGCTCACCATTAGCCATGACAATGGTCTAGAGAAAAGTTCAGATTTATTGCTTTTCAGCCATGAAATCTCCACATCCAACATTATTGTTGTGTGCATTCCAGGTTTAGAAATAGGTGGAGAATTGAACCTAGCAGCTGGGATCCAGGTAGCTCAGCTTGCTTTAAAGCATCGCCAAAATAAGAAGCAGCAGCAGAGGATTATTGTTTTTGCTGGAAGGCATGTTATTGTCATTACTAAATATCCTCCCTCTTCCTACTCCACAGGACTTCACCAGCTTTGATTCTGATGTCTCTCTTATGTTTACAGTCCAGTGAAACATGACAAGAAATCTCTAGAAATGATCGGAAGAAAGCTTAAAAAGAACAGTGTAGCCCTTGACATAGTGGAGTTTGGCGAGGAAGATGATGAAAAACATGAGAAGCTACAGGCTCTTCTCACCGCTGTTAACAACAATGACAACAGTCACATCGTTCATGCTCCTGCTGGTCAAAATGCTCTTTCAGATGTGCTAATAAGGTGTTTGCTCTTGCAATGTCCTAATTACATATTTATCTTTTTTACGATTCTGTGTTCTGAAGTTCATCCATTCTTTTTCTTTGGTAGCACACCCATTTTTACTGGGGATGGAGAAGGTGGAAGTGGGTTTGCTGCTGCAGCTGCAGCCGCTGCTGCCGGTGGTGTCGCTGGGTTTGATTTTGATGTGGACCCTAATGTAGATCCCGAGCTTGCTCTTGCTCTCAGAGTTTCAATGGAAGAGGAGAGGGCTAGACAGGAAGCTGCTGCGAAAAAGGCAGCAGAAGAAGCCTCCAAGCAGGGAGAGGGACAATCTTCTCAAGATGCCACAATGACAGACAGAGCTGTGGCTTCTGATTCTGATGCCAAGAACAAGAGCACGGATCTGACAGTAATTCCCGTGCCTTAATTATGCACTGTTGCAGTTTATTTCTGATGTCTGTTTAGTAGTCTAATTGTTTATCCTCTTCAGTGTGGCTTATTACCATTACTAACCTGAACTGATGCCAGGATGAAGAAGATGCTTTGCTAAAGCAGGCACTTGCAATGTCCATGGATGAAGACACTACGGTTCAAGCGCATGACACGGATATGGCTGAAGCTGCAGTAAATGAAGACTTGGCACTTGGTTAGTTAAATTCTTTTTCCGTCACAAATGCATGCCTCTTTTACATGTAATTGTGAACATAATTACTAGTACTACAGTAAAATGGCACTCATCAACAATGTTATTATCGATGTTTGAAATGCAGCCCTTCAGTTGTCTGTGCAAGACAGTGCATCTAGTGCAGCAAATGAAGAGGACATGAGCAAGCTATTGACAGACCAATCATTTGTTTCGTCTATCCTTTCATCAGTAATATTCTAGATGATTTCCATAGCTAGGAAGTTTTGATTTCCAATGCTGATAAAAATATCCTGGTAATTATCTTTCTTTTTGGCTTTGTGTAGCTTCCAGGAGTGGATCCAAATGATCCTTCTGTTAAGGATTTGCTTGCTTCCATGCAGAGTCAGTCTGAGGTCAGCTTGTCTATTCGCCATAGTTTCTCTATAATTTGTTCCCATCTTCGAGTATTTCCTACCTTAAACTTGCAGTAATTTATCGGTGATTAAAAGCCTTTTATCATCCCTTTGTTCAGAACGAACAAAAGAAAAATGATGATAGCACTTCAAAGGGAGGGGAGGACCAGCAGTGATTATTGGTGCTCCACGAATCTGTTAGTCATTCTGGATACTGCCCCAGTTTAAGTAATTTCACATAACACTATTAGTTGGAAGCATTCCATTTGTTTGAAATTGGTTCCTGTTTATGGCAGGCTGGCTGGCTGGCAAAACATTGCTTATGGAAATCCTGTGGTTATGGAACAAGGAATGTTGAAAAGAAATTTGCAGATTGTACTAACTTGCAACTGTAGTCATTCTGGAATCTCAATCTTGTTTCCGACTCCTCGGCAATCCTGATGTTTGCTGGAACATTTTAGGAGTTTCTATTTCAATCTATTAAAACTTTTAGCACTGTTCAGCCGCCGTCACAATTTGTATTTATTTTATTCGTCCAGATAGATGTTCGTCACTCGATATTATGGGAGTTATATATCAAGCAGTCATATTGGAGATGAAACGTGGCTACGTTCATACGCTGCTTTGATTTACTTGCCTCGCCAACCCACAGTTTCAGATTCCAGGACAGCATTGTTAACCAATGTTTGTCACTCATCCGGCAGGTAAATCATTCAAAGCCACCAAAAGGAAGCCGAGGGCAGACGTAATGACAGAAACAACAAGGCAAAAGCCTGAACAACTCAAGAGGAGGAGAGACCCTTTTCTAACTCTACCAGATAGAACAAAATAAAATTTTCTTAAAAGCACAAGGAACTGGAAGGTGATCAGCAGCAAGGATCTTCTCTGATCACACCCCATATTACTTAGCCACTTCTCTTCAAAATCAACCGACTATCACTGGAGTTAGTCAGGTATCGAAAAGCTCAAAAAATCCTCCCATGCAAATTTTAGCTGAATGTCTATACATTATTCTTTTCTTGGATAACATCAGGTATATTTTCATCAATGAAGTCAATTCACATCGACAAGATGTTCAACATCTCTGTGCTGACTGAGGAAATTAGGTACTTTTATGCTTAAAGGCTTCCCATGGCTTCAGCTTTTTGTCTCAGTATGAACTTCTGAGGCTTTCCAGTCGCAGTCTTAGGAATGTCATCAAACACAACACAGCGAGGAGCCATGTAGTGTGGGAGATGGTTTCTGCAATAATCAATCAACTCTTTTGGCTCTGCAACATGTCCGTCTTTAAGTTTAACAAATGCACATGGAACTTGGCCCCAGTGATTGTCTGGCCGTGCAACTACAGCAGCCTCTAGTACTGATGGGTGGCTATAGAGGACGGTCTCAACTTCAACCGTGCTTATATTTTCTCCACCGGAGATTATTACATCCTTCATTCTGTCTCTGACTTCAATGTAATTGTCAGGGTGTTTTACAGCAAGATCACCACTGTGGAACCATCCGTCTTTAAAGGCTTCTTGTGTGGCCTTTGCATCGTTTAGATATCCACTCATTACGGTGTTTCCTCTGAACATAACTTCACCTACTGTTTTTCCATCGGCTGGGACACTTTTCGTTGTGATAGGATCCTTGACATCAACATTCTCCAAGGATACGCTTTGTACACCTTGTCGTGATTTTAATATCGATCTTTCTGACAAAGGCAATGAATCCCATTCAGGTTTCCAGTTACAGTAAGTTCCAGGACCATAAGTTTCTGTGAGGCCATACAAATGGGAAACGCGGAAACCCAACTCTTCCATCTTGAGAAGAATTTGAGGGGGCGGTGGTGAGCCACCGGTCATAATATCAACCTTGTGCGGAAGCGGCCTTCTTTCGTCCTGCTGAGAATTTACAATCATGTTCAGAACAGTTGGTGCCCCGGCCAAATGAGTAACATTATGATTACATATACTGTCAAAAATGCTTTTAGGAGTGACTTTCCGGAGGCATATATTTGTCCCTCCCTGAGCCGCAACGCCCCAAATAAGGCACCAACCATTGCAGTGAAACATAGGTACGGTCCAAAGGTAAACAGGCATCGGACCCATCCCATGTAGCATAACCGTCGCAAGGGAGTTCAAATAAGCACCTCTGTGGTTATACACGACCCCTTTGGGTCGAGAAGTCGTGCCTGAAGTGTAATTCACACTAATGGGATCCAACTCATTCCTTGGCTTCAAAACTTCAAACTCTCCACTCCCCGACTTGACTAAACCTTCATACTCATAGTCATACAAATACCCATCTGAAACCAGCGACTCATAACAATCCGTAACCAAAACTACGATAGGCAGCTTTACTCCTGCCTTGGACAACATATCAAACGCACCTCGAGCCAAATCATATAACTGATAGTCCACGAACAATATCTTCGCTTGCGAATGTCGCAAAAGAACTGACACCATATGCGAGTCAAGCCGGGTATTCAGCGTACATATCATCGCTCCAGCCATCGGTACTCCAAAATGCAACTCGTACATTGCCGGAACATTTGGAGCCAGAGTCGCAACCTGCTCACAATCCACAAAACCAAATCTTTCAAGCTCAAAATTTTCAACCATTGACTAAACTTGTTCAAATACTCTTCAAGTAAAAAAGCCTAGAAAAGAGTTACATACGACGTCGCCTGGACCAACACCGAGCCGAGACAAAGCAGAAGCGAGCTTAACACACGAGAGTGAGTCTCACCATAAGTAAACTTCCGTTGACCGTCAACGACCGAAACCCTATCGAAATAAACCCTAGCAGCTCTCTCGAGGAAACTGATCGGAGTCAGAGGCACGTAATTCGCTGAGGACTGAACCAGACCCTCCATCGACTGCCATGATCCCGGGTCGATTCCGCTAGCTGAAATTGAAAAAGATCGGAAATTTCGAAAAGGGTTGCGACGAATTGACGCCGCAATCAAATTGAAGAGTCTAGTCGTCCTCATCGGCGACGATGATAACGATGATGATAAGCGTTGTAAGTTTTGACACCTTTACTATTCCCTGGCAGGGTAGTTTGGTCTTTTAGTCTCGGTAAGTACGAAGATCAGGATGTTCCTGAAAGCTGTCGTATCAGAATCTATCAAATGCTGATGTGGAATTTCAAATGATTGCATTGTCTCAATTTTGTAGCATAGTGCTAGAGAGTATAGTAGGAAAGGACTTCTTGCCTCTTGGATCTGGTAAATGATTTCATGAAATATTTAATGTATTCTCGAAGTGTTTATTTATGTAAAGAAGAATGGAGCTGATTCTGTTGTGTGTTTCGTGTCAGTGTAGATATTATTAGTAGGCGTCCACTAGTGCTGCAGCTTCATAAGCTTGACGGTGGCAGGGAAAATGCTGAGTTTCTCCATCTTCCTGGGAAGAAATTCACCTACTTTGGTAATAGGGTGAGAGAGGAGACCAAGAGATCAACTCTGCAATTAGTTGACAAGAATTCAGCTACCTGACTGTGGATTTTTTCCGGAAACTTCCACAAGATATGGAGAAGGGTGGCAACTCAACACACTCAATCTTTGATAGATACAATGATGCATACCTACGGCGAATTGGTAAGTAGTAATGTGTATTGGTAGGCATTAGCTTCGTTGGCACATAAGAAAAAATTTGGTGCAAGCTTCATAATTTGTCCGTTCTGTTTTACAGGATCAACTGTTTAATCTTATGTCAACATGGTGTGTGCAGCTCTGCGGAACTCCATTCCAAAATCGATTTTTTATAGCCAATACCATTTCCTGCTCGAGCTATGCAGAATGGATGTCTGAAACTCTTTTCCCTTTCCTCATTGTCTGTAGGTTATCTTCTCTAATCAATGAGGATCTAGCTATCTATACTCTGGAGGCTGGAGCTGTATAGAAGTGCACAAGCTGAAATCGACGCAGTTGCGTGGTCTAAGTAACCTCAATCGATGCAAATCCAACACATACCTCCTTTTCAGCATAATCCTCTGGAGGGATTTTATCCGGTCCTGTTGCTGATATCTATACTGCATCATATCCTTTGAAGGCTTTTTTCACTTGTTCAATTTCTCCTTTTTATATTTTTTTCATCCATTTAACCAATTACTTTAAATTTACACACCAATATTATTTACTCATCTTATATTCCATGATTTTTTAATAATTTTATAGTAATTATTATTATCAAGTAATTTGTTTACAAACTAACACTTTATTACTCATTTTCAATTAATAATATTTAAATATATATATATATCCGAAAACAAATTAAAGTTTGACAATTAAAATTTCTTGTAGGGAATATTACCTTTTTCTCTGTCGGCATGTGTTTTTATTTAAAATTAATTATTTAAAATTTCCATAGGTTGTTTGCTGCACATGCTGCTGATCGCTGCGAGTTCAGATCGGCATATTCTCACCTTGTCGTCGATCTGGCGTTTCAGATCTCGAATGTGATTGTTCATTACTCTCTCTAAATCATTTCCTTTCGGCTGCCCAGATCCTGCATTGTAATGGGGTCGTTGCAGTACACGATTTTGGTAACTGGCGGAGCTGGATTCATCGGTACCCACACCGTCGTTCAGCTACTAAACGATGGATTTAGGGTTTCAATCTTTGATAATCTTTCCAATTCTGTCATTGAAGCTGTTGATAGGGTTCGTGAGCTTGTGGGCTCCACCTTGTCTCAAAATCTCAACTTTCATTTGGTAAAAATGTCATCTTTTTCATTTTTGTTATTTTGATTTTATTTTGTTAATGTGTGATTTGATTGTATCTGATCTGGGTTGGTGCAGGGTGATGTGAGGAATAAGGAGGATTTGGAGAAGTTGTTTTCGCAGGAAAAGTATATTCCCTCTCCTCTCCTGTTCGCTATGCTAATTAAAGATGTTAACTTGCTATCTGTCAAATTATTAACAGAGGGATTTGATGCAGATTTGACGCTGTGATACATTTTGCCGGAGTTAAATCGGTTGGCCAGAGTGTGGTTAATCCACTTGATTGTTTCGATAATAATTTGATTGGCACGTTGAATCTTTTCAACGTAATGGATGCATACAACTGCAAGAATGTATGCTACATTTTGAATCATTCTTATAATGATTATAATTCATATTGATGGGATCAATTTTTACCTGACATAAGCTTTGATTTTTGTGTGCGCAGTTGGTTTTCTCATCCTCCGCGACAGTGTATGGACAACCTGAGATAATTCCGTGTGTCGAGGACTTCACGTTAACAGCCTTAAATCCTTACGGGAGAACAAAGGTTTCTATCTCCTGCTAACAAAGGTGTTAGATGTGTGTGTATAACTCTATCATGTTAATTATTTTTTATTTGCAGCTATTTCCGGAAATGATGGCGCAAGATATTCAGAAAGCAGATCCGGATTGGCGAATCGTAATTCTGAGGTACTTCAATCCTATAGGAGCTCATGTGAGTGGCAGACTTGGAGAAGATCCAAAAGGCATCCCAAACAACTTAATGCCTTATGTGCAACAAGTAGCTGTTGGAAGATTGCCGCATCTAAACGTTCACGGCAATGATTATCCCACAAGAGATGGGACTGCGGTAATTCCACCAATCCAGCTTGCTTTGAATTTCAAGATATAAAACTGATTGTACTTCACAAAATGTATTTTCGTGGATTTCTTGAATGCTTGTGAAGTCCTCCTGCCTTGTCAATTCATCTTTTACTGATGCATCTAAACTTGTTTTTCGTAAACAGATTAGGGATTACATTCATGTGATGGACTTAGCCAGTGGTCATACTTCCGCTCTGCAGAAGTTGCTAACGACAAAGGATATAGGTGAGAACACTCGATCTCATTTATTAATATAACCCCTATAGCCAGTTCCAGAAGATTGATCGTAGTGGATTGATCTTTATTTCGTTTATATCCAGGTTGTGTCGCTTATAACTTGGGGACTGGACAAGGCACGTCTGTCCTTGAAATGGTTGCTGCTTTTGAGAAGGCATGTGGGAAGGTAACTAATTATCTTATTCCATTTTTATATCAGATGTGATGGTTTTCATCTTAATATAAGCTTCTTTACTGACATTCAACAGAAAATACCTCTTAAAATGTGTCCACGGAGAAAAGGAGATGCAACAGAAGTTTACGCATCCACGCAAAAAGCTGAGAGGGAACTTGGGTGGAAGTAAGTTAGCTATATCCATAAATCACTTTTTACACTAATCAAATATAAATGATGTCAAGGGTTGCAGTCTGTTGACTCTGCTCATCAAAATTTGTTTTCTCTCTGATTTTCGAATATTAACAGGGCACAGTATGGAATCGAGGAAATGTGTAGGGACCAATGGAAATGGGCGAGTAATAATCCATGGGGTTATCATTCCGATCCTTAAAGCTGTTTGCTTATCCACGCTATCCCTGCTGCATCTCTTAATAGCTTTACCATTCATAATTTTCCTTGCAAATGTTAAGTTTCTTATTTTATTCGCTTCGTTATAAATAGTAAACTAGGGATGAGTTTTCAGACATTCTCGAACAGTCTCCCCACAAGGTAGAGTTTGTGCTGAAAAAAGTCCATGTAGCCTTGTGATGTTGCAGATGTTGTTTATATTATTGCTGTTGTTTATTTATATGGATGCAGTGGCCACAATGCTGAGGCTTTTGTAACGTTTGCATCCATAAACAAGATTGTACAAATATTCTTAATTCTTATACAATCTGATGTGTGTATAATGATTCCAATCGTGTACTTTTGTAGTAGAATCAACTTTGCAAGAAGCAGTACACTGCTGCAGTATTTAAGTTTACTCAATTTACAAAATGCTAAATCGAATTAGCCTATTTGCCAGTAATATATAAATGTGCAGTAACGTGTACACTGTACGCTGTATAATGTTCATCAAGTTATCCATCAAGACATTTTGTATCTGTTCTCTTTATACAGGAAATCAGTTGCTATGTTTCGATGCTCCTGGACCAAGTGCTCGCTTGAAAAATTCATATGATGCAAAAAAGAGGCCGCCCTGAGTCATGTACATGATTAGCCTAGGTGCCAAACCCCTACAGAAAGTTGGTTAATACTTCAGATATGTCCAATGATGCATACAGAAAAAGAAAACCTAAGCAATATTTAGATTAGGTCCTGGGAAGAAGCCTACTATCTGTTGCTTTAGAATTTTATGTCATCACATGTAGAATACCTGTAAAGACCCTTGAAACCTTCACTCTTCCTTATAGCCTGAATTGCTTGGAAGACACCTCTGTACTGGTGGTCGGAGCCAGGGATCTACAAGAAAATTGGCATGTTCAAAAGTATGTGAAAGGTTGATAATTCGAGAGTAAGATGGTATGGCTGTGTGTATTTTTATTGGAAAAGTTATCCAGTATCAGCTCGTGAAAGGAGATAATCAAATATGACACATTCTAAGTTGGGATCCTCTCTAATAATCCACAGACATGAAATTGCTAAGTAAAAGGGCATCTTGTTTCCCACAAAAGTGACATTTCTGCAGAAGAAAATGCATAGGAGTGTATGTAAAAAAACTCATCTGAACATAGTAAGAAGCAACAAACCTGGGTCTGTAATCTTGTTTTCACCACATCGAAGGGAGTGCTAAAGATGGCAGCTGTGGATCCAGCAACAGCTCCACAAGCTAGCTGCAAAATAGTGATGGGAGATGCATGCTTATTCTTACGCAATATCTACAGAACTATTTACAATCTACATGTGTACAAAGTGGTTTACTTTCCATATTTTCTATTCCATCTAGCTATCTAGTAACATTAAAATCTGTATACATCAAAGCGAGAAACATATTTTCTACGCTATGCAAGGCATCAAGTAACACCAAAATCTGTTTTTATTCAATATTATGATAATTAATTGACAAACCGTTTGGATGGTGTCTAGTTCGCTGCACTCTAATGACGCCATCAGACTTCCTTTCAAGTTTTCATATGCATAAAACTGTACAAAAGAATCATAAAATATAGTTAAAATAATACTTGAAATGAATATTCAAGAGACTCCGATTCAGGAAAACCACCTTGGATACACACAAATTTTGACAAAGTTAATATGTTTACACAAGTCGATAACTGAAAACTAACTTTGATTATGGAATGTGGAACATTTCTGCAGAGAACAGCCCCCCATCCGGCATATAAAGAAGCCAGTCCACCTTTTTGAATAATTCCAATGAGAGCACTCCTGCCAGTTTTCTCTAAACAAATCACTAGATTTCATGAAAAAGTCATTGACCATGACGCCGCCCACAAAAGTGTCTAACCACAAACACTGAGCAGTTCTCATAATTCATTCAATAGAGTACCAATTTAAGAGTTGTTTTCAGGAATCAGGAAAGAGCATGCTTGAAAGGAAGCAACAGTGACTTTTATTTGGATAGGACACAAGACATACAATAATTCTGGGAAGTTTTTATTTATAAGCGGGCTTACCAGCAATTTTGATACTTCGATCTTACTTGCATCTGTTGCTTAATACATTCACTGGGAGTAAAAATAAAGGAGGTAGCAACACTTGCACATCCACCAGCCACACAATGGGCCACTGAGCAATATTCCTGCACAAATTATCACCATTATGATGACCACAAAAACGCATGCACAAGGCATGAACTATGATCGGACCAGATCAATGCATTGTAGATACAGATACTACCTTCGGAAAAAGAGGCAGCAGGACTCCCTTGACTGATTCGTAAGTAAAAGTGTAAATTGCAGATACTGGAGCTGAGGATGCAATATTGCTGGCAATCCCACGATATAATCCACTCAATCCTGAAAAGTACTGAAGTAAGGCACAAAGTTATATCAAAGCCAAGGCCACAGTTGATGTGCCTAAGTTCCTGATTAGTTGTTTAAGCTTACCTCTTTCAGATACAATTGAGCGCCCAATATCAAGAATTGACTTTTTATCCAAATGACACGACTGAACGATTGTCTTCACAGTATCAACAGGATGTAGACATAGACTAACACATATACCTGCCATAGCTCCGGCAACTGCATGTTGTTGCTTTACCGGGGAAATTTGTGATTTATCGCACGCTGCAGCAGATATATTAGTTACCATGTCGCTGTGATAATGTTCATTGCCTTGGTTGATTTCCCAATTATTCATATGAACATCATTTTTTCCAGCACTTTCCTCAAATGTATTAGTATATCTGTCTGGGTAACCATAATGATGGCCAGGGGGACTAGAACTTGAATCCCTTGACAAATGAGTGTTTTGCTCAATTTCATTGATTGCTCGAACTAAACAATCTGCCTTGTGAAAACAGGTGCCATTTCCATTGAACAACAAATGTTTATTGCTCCCGGAGGTGGCAAAATTAATTTGATTTATCATTGTGGCACTCCTATCAGTAGTCTTACTACTGACCTTGTTAACTGTTACTGGTATATTTTTCGTATCCGTAATACTTGATGAGCAACTTTTAGAATCTTTTTGAAGAGAGCAATTTATCACGCTACTATCCACCTGCATACCGGTGTGGTAATGGTAGCTCAAGTTATTTTCCCAGGGAGGGCTATGACTCATCCACTTATATGTGTTCTTCAGCTTATTTGAGATCTGTACAACTGGAAATATTTTCTCTTCCGAAAATTTCGTATCCATGGCAGATGGACAAACATCAGGTTCATACTGCAACTTTTGACAAGGGGAGCCAACAATATGCTCCTGATGGCCATCGCTTTCACTTGCTATGACCAAGACATCATTTTTACTGCTGGCAAATCCCAATTCTCGGTTCTCTAACGATTTCTCACAGGAAGGAGGATGTGACGCATAACCCCATATCTGACCAATAGCATTAACAAGCTGGCCAGTGGTTAGCATCTGGTTAGGGTTGGATTCGGTTTGATCTTCGCATGTGTCACTTATTCGAGAAGCTGTTGTAGCATGAACAGAATCAGATAACTGAACTGTTGCTCCTTTTTGTGGATTCCATATGTTCTTTATTGAGTAGCGCTCTTTTCTGGCCTGCTGATTGTGTTGAGCCATTTGAGTTCAAGATCTCACCCTCTACTACAAGGCAAGACCAGAATGCTTACCAACTGCTGCAACATGAAATAGAAAATCACATCATTTCTGTATACCTGTTCATTAACATATCACATAGAGCATAGCAATCCAGCTTCGGGACATAAACACATCAACATATGGCCAATGACTATCAACCACACTGCTTGCAAATATCGCTAATTTCTAGGAAAACACAAAACACTTGTGCAAATGATAGAAGACATAACATTCATTCATTACATTAATCAGAAAACACAACACCATGAATCCAATTCCACACAGCAAGCAATCAAACCGCACCTGAAACTCAAAAAACCCTCTACTAGAAAAATCAACTGAAATTGTTTAACTTAAGTAAACAAAACCACAATAGGACAAAACAGTATCTAATGCAAACCTTAGAGACACTGAGCAGCGTTCATTTCCCCGGCGACATTCACCGCTCTCCGTGCTAGGGTTTCAGATTCCAATCCATTAGGGTTTTATACATTTTTCCCAAACTCTAACAAAATAAATCAATTTCCCAGTATCCATTTTTGGAAGACACGTGGCTCGATCTAAGACGTTACAGGTCATAAATCGAACGGCTGTAATTGGTCAGAACGCAGTCACACGCGAGCAATAAAATCGCCAAAACCTCAGACGCCGGCGACCGATTGGAGCTGTCGATCGGCAACAGAGAAGCTTCCATCGGCACAACAAAGGTATAATTAATGCATTTCGTGATTTTTCTGTGTGATTCGATCAGAATGGATTTGGATGATGAGTTGGAGAAATAGCTGGAGATGAACCCTCAGGCTATTTATTATGTTATGATGAGCCTTCTAGAAGAATGCACATTGCTTAGTAGGAATTCTCAGCACTATTCTTCGAGTGCGCACTAGATATGTGTCGATAAATTCGATCAAATTTTAAAAAAATTAAAATGTAGGATTCGAATCCATGAACATGGTTAGTATTTCGTAGACTTTTTGCGCGTATTCTTTTACATAGTTAGTAATGTTGATATGAATGTATCAGGTTATCTATAGCTGGTTCTTGAATTCAGTTACGTCGTCGTAGAGAATCTCCGCTTTAACTCCTTGTTTAACTCCTCCCCTCCTCCCACCTCCTCCAGCTCCTGCAACCATGTTTATGTATTTGATGAAAACCATTTTTGTAAATCATTTACAGGTATTTCGCAAGAATGTCTCACCATTGGCCCTAGGAATAATCCGTAAGGGACTCCATTGAACTTGGCCGAATGATGCAGCTGTCGAAAATGCAACAAGATTTGTAAGACTGATGATCTGTTGTCTATAAAAATATCCTGACTAAAATATATCACATGGCTAAGTTACTTGGTGTGCAGCTGCAACTCTTCTCAGGTAGGGAACGTTGGCCACTGGCCCGACTGGGAATCGACGGTGGACAAGGCCGTCATGGACAAACATATACGCCATACCAAATACTGTTATACCTAAACCCTGCACATACGTTCACCATAAAATTATTACCATTATATCAATAACATTAAAATCCGTACCATAAGAAGTATAACTTACTGCGCCGAAACATAGACCAGGGAAGAAGCCCTTGTTCAAGAAGCCGTATGCGAGAAGTGATATTGCTGGAACAGCGTTTATAATTGCAAATACGTCATTGAGCTCGAACGGTCCATCTCTAGGTAGATGGTGTGACTACATATGTATACTCATCCAAGTTATATTCGACGGAATTTGAGACTAACTTGGGTTTCATTTTTACAGGAGTTCATTACCTCGTGCATATGCCAAAGGGAAGCATGCCAGAGTGCTCTATGAGCCCATCTTGCCCAGTACTCCATACCCACCTGCCCATAAATAAACAGTTCCGATTCCGAGTTCATTAATCTTCCTTAGGTAATATAAATGAATATCTTTGCACAAAATGTTTGTGGTTCTCAAAAGAAAACTAAATATGCAAAAAAATGTATAAAGTTGGAATTTTTTTACTTACAGCGGCCCCGACGGATAGAGCAAAAGTGCCCAACATTTCGACCACTGGAATATCCCCGCCCTGGAACAAAAAAGTTCAGTCCTATCTCATCAACTATAAATTTTCTGAAGGAAAAGTACGAAGAATCTGACCTCCATTTGCCAAGAAAAGCGGTAATAAACGGAAACTATGGCCAAGGAGCTTATTCCTATGCTAGACATAATGGCTGCCATAAGATATGCAGTCCTCTCAGATTTCTTCCTGGTCCGTCGCTCCTCTGCTCTAGATGTTCCAGTCTCTGCTAGCGGACAATTTTTATTTTCTTTATAAGTTCTGATAACTGGTAGTATCTGCTGCTGTTTTACTTCTGGTTGCTGGTGGTTTTTCTCTTGTTTGATTGCAAATATAATCATGTTAGCCTTCTGTTTCTTAAACAGCACGCAGTCTTTTCTTCGGAGGGTTAGTGAGTCGAGTAACATGGTGCAGCGTCGATGAGCAGGATTTAGCGAGTATATGACGTTTGCGAAGGCCATTGATGGAGGTAACAGAAACTGAAGTTTTTGGTAGATTTGAGAGATGCTTGCACTTCTGATTTCTGAATTTTTATGAACTTGTGCAAACTTAAACAGTATATTTATACTGTAAATGGATCTTCATGATCTATGGTTATGGTGAAGACAGTAGTTAGTTAAAAGTTCGTTAATAGTATCAAATAGTTATTTTTGCGTCAAGCCGGGGCATTTTTGTGTTAGTAATATTGAGGTGACTTCCATTTGTGGAAGACAAGTATACCCAAAATAGATGCAATCATCAGAGTCCAAAGGTGGGGGATTCTGTATTGCTTATTACTTTAAGGCTTTAAGCAATGGCCACAAAAATCATACACCTGTAAAATTTAATGGTATTATTAACATTATCAAGAAGATTAAACTAAAGGGGTGTGCTTTAAGTGGTTAAATAAAGGAAGTGAGGATTAAGGACGGTGACCTTGGTGGAGCTGGGAGGACACCTATTCAGGCTATATCCTTATTAGTGACTTGTCTTTTTTAATGGAATGAGACTCATGTCATATGGCATTATGTGTTGGAAATGTCTTTTAACTTTCATAGTTTGTACTAGACAGTTGTGTTCTACCTCATAATGTTGTGATCGGATTTTAATGTGCAAAGGGAAGTCATAAGTGTTGGTACTACGAGGAGAACTGCGCCTGAACATTGGCTATACTTGGCTAGGTTTTGTGGTGACAGGATTAGCAGATTAGGTGATGGAAGTTTGAATCAGGTCAATTTCAGTGTTAAAGGTTTGGTGCACAGGTTGGCACATGAACATGTTGAAGACTGAAACTAACCAATGCCTGTTAAATATCACAACCTGATTTAAGAGGTTTGGCCTGTTTAGTTTTGAGGTCAGATGGCATAACCTTGATTGCTTACTTTAATTCCAAAGTATTGCTGCGTCAAATTATACTAATGGCCTTAGTTTTTGTCATTCACCTCTGAAATTCAACATAATTTTTCTGCTGACAGAAGAGAGTTTGAGCAAATAAAAAAAATAAAAAAATTCTGTTCTCTTATGGCAGATCTGAGCTTGCTGGTCCAGCTCCAAAACCACCGCCTCCACGACCAAAACCTGGACGCCCACCGGCACCCTATATAATTCCCGAAAATAAACCAAAGTAAGCACATCAAGTAATGAGTAATTAAGGGTTGGCAAGCAGTCTCTAAGTCAACTTAAAACCCCAGCATATTTGATCCAAAAAACAAGTAATGACAGGAAACCCATCTGAAATTTCAGAACAATAAAAAGAAATACAGATGAAGAGTGGCCACAAAATTTTGCTAAGCAATGAAGCAGGAAACACTAAACATGCACTATTTTATGTTGTAGTTGAATAAGGTCATTCCAATTAACAGCTGGTGGTACAAAGAAGGCAAAAACTAGCAGATCAGAGCAACAACAGACCAACTGAATGTCAAGCAGTGTTTATTGCAATTTGTTTACAAGGGAATGCAATTAAATGGAAAATGCAGTGATATTTGTATTATGAGATAGGCTAGAAAGAATGATAGGAAAAAAGGACTGACATATATAAGAACCTACGTGCATAGCAAAAACAAACTTAAGATTCATCAACAAAGCACACTGATGAAAATTAAAGTAAAAACACCACACACTAATGACAAAAAAGAACCCACATTACAGAACATGTTGTCACCCATTGCTCAGATATAGCTCATAAATAAGTGCCCAAGCAATAGCTCATAAAGAAGTTGCATCCTTAACAACCATTGCTCCACAAAAAATAAAAGAACGTCCTAACTCGCACATACTGTAACCATTCAGTCAATACAGTGTAGTGAAATATGACATACCCTGAAGGCAGGCTGGTAGTCAGCTGGAGCACCACCCTTCTCACCAAACTCTCCACCAGCTCCACGACCACCACGGTATCCATCTCTGTCACCAAACCTGGGCCTATCACCTTCAAATCGAGGTGGACCACTGCAATCAACACATTAAAATCAAACAATGTAATTACACAACACTCAAAATGGAAACCAAACCAAAAGGAGTTAAACAATTACCGTGGGCGATCACCACCACCCACCGGACGTCCAGCCGGCCTAGCAGACTTCTTCAAAGTAGCAGGCACAATCTCAGATGGAAGATTAAGATAAGTGCGTAGAAACTCAATGCCATCATTGGTCAAATACCAATAATAATGCATCCAAGCGAATGTCTCACGGACATACTCCTTAGACTTGAAACTCTGCATCAATTTGATAACCTGCAGATTGGGAACATCAATGTCCGGATGCTTCGCCAAATTGTAGTCTTTCTTAGCATAGCACACTCCCTCCTGAAATAGGTACTTCGATATCTCGCGGCGGTTCTTCTCTGAAATAATCTAGTACGAAAGGAATCAAGCAGAGAACAGTGAGCATTACTTCGAATACAAAAATTATAAAAATCGTCTGACGACGATTACCATGACGGTGGTAGCGACGGCGTCGACGGCGGCGGCGTTAACTTTGATTTTGGGTCCGTACAGCCGCTAGTAGATGCAGTCAAAAGCCCTAATTTGGGCAACAAGGAGGTTTATATTTTATAATGGGCTTTATTTTGGGCTGGACGACGAAGGCTAGACATTTGGGCCTTTTGGGCTGCTGTTTAAGCGCCAAAATTCATAAACTGTGAACAAGTGAAAGAAGTGATGTATGTAAGGTGTGTTGGGTTTAGAAGTGATTTATAAATTAGGCAGTTTGCAACTAAACATTACATTTCAAAGCTAAAGATATATGAGTTTCAGTCTTCAACCGGCCGATGGAAAACAGAGGAAATCCAGTTGTGAAAACGAGTTGGCTCATGGGATGCTTGATGAAGCCAAGAGAAGGTAGATGTAGATCATTGCTTGATTTGGGGTCATTTGTGTACTGTGGTGTTGGCAGTAGGGAACACGACCAGGAAGTAATCAGTCAGTGGTATTCACCTTGGACCTTGTGGTGTTTAGGCAGAACGACCCTTTCCGCCCTGGTGAATAAAATAGATGGGTAAAGATAACATAAATATTTAACACTTTAGTCAACGTGTTTTATATTACTGTGTAAAGAGAGTATCTAGTGGGGAAATCACGCAACTACTGGACATGATTTGCACACTAAACTGTAATTGAGAATTTACACTAACAACAATATGCAAGGAAACTAAATTATCATTTATGACGTTGTTTTATTTGACCATAGGAATGGTATGAATGCTAGACCTCACTTAATATTGCAAAGATTTTCTTTCTATTAGATTCCAAATTTAGTCCGATATCAACTCTAAGAAATAAAGGAACCATGAGATGACCTACGTATTAGTGTTATGCCAACAATTGTAGGTGTTCTTGATTATTTTCAATACTATTACCAAATTCACAAAGTCAAAGCTTGAAACTGAAACTAACATACCTTTCGAGGTGGTGTTCCAGGCTTCATCATGTTGCCAAATCCTAATTTTCCTTTTTTGTCGGAAGGTTTAAGGATCTGAAAGGAACACATCAAAGTATTGTCCACACTCATCAAGGCACCAGCATTATCAAACTCGCCACAGTAGTTAGGAGCTGAGAAAATGGTAACCAACCGTCTCTGAGCAAAGAATTCGTAGCCATCTTCGACCACCTTGAAAAAACAAAAAACAAATTGAACAATATATTATTTAGCCGTGCTATGAAACTCAATAGATCAGATTTAATATGATCACATACCTGATGAGCTCGGCATATAAGGTCAAGATCATGTTTTCTAAGAAATTCAACAACAGCATCAGGCCCAAATGTATAAGAGACCCCACGATCATTTTCTCCCCATCCTTGAATATCTTTATCAGGATCAGCCCACAAAAGATCACAAAGCAAACCTTGATCCGGAATATCCACAGGACGCGCTATATTTCTTATCTGATCCAACTTTTTCAAATCCGGAGACAATCCTCCATGCATACAAAGAATCTTTTCATCAATAAGCGCAGCAACAGGCAAGCAATTAAAACAGTCAGTAAACGTCTTCCACAGACGAACATTGAACCTCCTTTTACACTCATCATAAAAGCCATAGATACGGTTTATAGACGCCGACTCATGGTTACCCCTCAAAAGAAAAAAATTCTCCTTGTACTTGATTTTGTACGCAAGAAGTAGGCATATCGTCTCGATACTCTGCTTACCCCGGTCAACATAATCTCCAAGAAATAAATAATTTGACGAAGGCGGAAACCCGCCGTACTCGAACAGTCTTAGTAGGTCAGGGAACTGTCCATGAATATCACCTGCCAAATTAAATTAAGTCAACAAAAATTCACAAGAAGTCAAATTTCAAGGAAATGGAGTATTGAGTGAAGAAAGTGAAGAAGTTACCGACCACAGATTTTGATAGGAGCTTCGAGCTCAAGTAGATTAGGTTGGGAAAGAAAGATGTCTTTGGAGGCGGCGCAGAGCTGGCGAATCTCAGCTTCGTCGAGTTGTGCTTGCTTGGCGACACGACCGGTCTTCCCCTCGAGCAGCCGCCGGATGATGTCGTCCACCAGATTCTCATCCATCCCGCTCTAAAACCCTAATTCACAACTTCAAGCTAAAGGCGGAGAGAGAATCTCTCAATGTTCAAAAAGAGGAAAATGTTGAAACGTTGTCGTTTTGAGGCTCGCTTTAGCTAAACTAAATTACTTCAAAATCATGCGGGAGAATATTACAAAAAATATTTAAATTCTACTAATCCGATTTTGAGTTATAAACATATAAAACTATTAATTTGGATTAGCATTTCAATCTTGAAAGCTGGATCGTAAAGGAACACTTGCATTTGCCTGGCATAAAACAGGGCTTAGAACTAAAAGAAACAGGCATAGAAGAATCTCTACTATACTAAAACACAGTATACAACCTCGCATGACGACTCTCATTCTACACAGTACACACAAGAGCAAAGCGACTTCCTAATATGGTCGCTATCCTTGTTTACTCACAAAATATCATCTTATCGTGGGAACTATCAGTACAGAATCTACACAGAGGCCACCTTTTGGATGAGTGCAGTCAATCTGGGTCATGGAGAATTTGACCTTGGTGGGCTGGTCAGGTTTATCTACTATAAAGTTGCCGACTTGGTAGTGAACCCATTTCCCAGGGTCTGTCAGGAAATGTTGGGTAGCTGTATACTGCCCATTTGAGGACCATAATTGAAAGCAAGCTGGCTTTTTGTCCCAGCCACGAACATGTTCAGAGTTGCATACCCTGCGACAAAACCTTTTGGAAGTACGCCCAAGTTGCAGTCTGAACAGTACACTGTATGTTCCGGCAGGGAAGGGAAATTCCAGCTCGCCTTCAACCTGTAGCCACCATGTTTGCTGAAGATACGCTACAGTGCCAAACCTACAGAGGAAATTACAAAACCAGTTAGATATTACTTGATGGAAAAACAACTACAGTAGCCTAATCTCGAAGTCAGATCTACAAAACTGCAGTTCACTAGTCTATCAAAGTTAATTTCTAGGACCCGAAGAACAATATCATGCAGCTCAAAAAAACAACTCAAATACATAAACACATGGAATTAGCCCCGGATGTTAAGCCATTCGAAATAAATTTTATGATTAGCAAGATGTGATACTGACTTAACACAGTTTGATTCCCACCGCACACTCACACTTGCTTAGAAAAAACAATAACTGCACTTACTGAACAACTACAAAAGATATGTGCTCTAGTATTTGGGTTATCTATTATTTACAGAAGTACACGCAACAATAAGCTTCATCTAATAGATGTAAGCAAACGGCGTCCTCCTCACCTAGATTCTTCAGTAGGTAAATGACTCCAATATCTCCTATCATCCACACCAGTTATCGCTAATCCCTTGGACGAAACCGACATACACAGTCCACCGCTGCTCTTCCGCAGCCACACTTTCTGCAAAACATAACCTCAACTTCAATTCAACAATTCAGAAACACCTTAAAAATCACAAGCTTCAAGCAATGAAAGTAATCCAAACCTTAGTGTCATGGTCAAATGAGTTAGCACAAGATAGCAAAGCGTAAACCCTCCTCTTCTTCCCTAAACCTTCTTCATCCTCACGCATCTCCCCAAACACCTTCTCAACAACCAACTTATAATTCTCCGGAAGCTTCGACTCCCAAACAGCATCCGACAGCGATGCGCGGCGGAATCCGCGGTTAAGCGAGGCTAAGCGGCAGATGTCCTTCGGATCTAAGTGGCTGAGAATCAACGCAACGCAATCCTCGGGCACGTCGCCAAGGCCAGGAGATTGATAAGAACCCGTGACGAAATTGGCAATTGCGGAAAATGAAGAACCCATTTGATCGTTAATCGAGAGATTTGGGGAAAATGAAAGAGAGATTCTGTGCCCTAAAAATGACTACAAAGTGCTCCACTTAACGATTTATAAGATAGAAGAAAGGCGTGCTGACTTACTAGTCACTAGCTCCTGGTCAAGTAATCGTGAGAACTTGTACTACAGATATTTTCGTGTGTCACTGGACGCATCATTTCTCACTTATCGTCTCAAATTTTCGATATAATGTTTAATATTATAATTCATATATTGCCGATTGAATTAGATTCGCATTTTGAATCAAGGTGGATATGCAGTCAAGAGAACTTGAACCACAAACATTTATGAATAAAAATTGAGTGGTTAATAGGTTGGCTTGCTGAGGTCTTGCTTCTTAGATTAAAGGTTTATATTGATTCAATATCAATATTTGGTAGTTTTGTGAAAATGGTTTAAGCATGTCACGTTATAGTTCCAGGCTGTCTGCGCTGATATGCAAATTTACAGTTCACATATGCTCCAAAATAATTGAGGTTGTACGAATGATAACCATTTGTATATATCAAGATTTATGGCTAAGGATAAGAACGCAGCTCTATCAAACATATATACCAACTCAATGATCAGAACATGTCGACTAAGATTAATGTACTCTTACATCAAATGTATACGTGGTCGCATCATTGTAATGTCAATCAATCATTTGATTGATGATTGAATCAACTCACCCACTCTTGGGATGACGTTTAACTTGTGCAATTTCCGAATGTAATTCTTAGTGACATTTTTAAGAACATCTTGGAAAAGGGATATTTTAAATGTATGTATGATTGAGTGAGAATTTGTGTAACGTGGGAATGTGTTTGCTGTTCAGATTGACAAATACAACGATTCCTTATGGAGGTTATGGAGTAAGAGACAAGACATGCATATGGACATGTTAGGTTAATGATGTTTTGTACGCTTCTAGAAGGCTTCACGTACCTTCGTCACTTCATAAATGGCTGCCAACCTTTGAAGTGTGCTGGAATAAAACATTTTGAGCTGGAATCACAGTGTGCATGATCAGGTAGTTTTAGGTCGGTATAGCAGTCAATCACTCGATATCTCTGATCACAGAAATCAATTGTTCAGTCTCGCCAACAAAGCTCTCGTTTTCTAAAATGTGGTTTTCCAAAACAGATATGGAGCACATAGAATTCAGTGCGCTATGAAATATCTATCACCTTTAAGTATGAGCATGATGGAGACATCAGCGGCTGGTAAACATCTTATGAAACTCAACTTTTTGTTGTCACTTGACAGTTGACACCACCATTTCATTTTAACTTCTTGCATGAGCTGTAAACTTCATTTGTCAGGACACAAACATATCAGTACCCTAAAATGGTATCAGCAGAAGCAGAACAAATTGAAGTACTTACAAAGTCAGTGGCTTCAATTTTGAGCCATGGGATGGATGATTTCTAGATCATATGATTACAGTGCAGTGCTTATGAGAATTTGCTAACTTGGCATGCTCATCCTTCAGTATAAATAAGCATCAAACTTCCTGGAACTCTGTAAAAATATCTAGCAGCAGCACAGAAAAATTACCAGGCACGCTGGTAAATTAAGTTATTTTAAGGATACAAGTCTCATAGACATAAATGAAATAACTCGAGCAGTAGAAGTTACTGTAACCAGCATTTCCAGGATACCAAAGATGCTGAAAAATTAACAAACTTGAATAATATCAGCAAATTTAAGTAGTAGTAGTACTAAAAGAAGAAAAACTATTCAAATGTGAAGCTGCCATACTGAGAATTTCAACGAAGTTCGCTTAAAGGGAAAAATAAAACACTACAGGAGAAGATAGCAACAGAAATCACAATGGCAGATATTTTATTTGAAGTGAAGAATGAATTTCCAGGTACAAGCGTTCAGGTTACAAGCAATATAAATGAATGACTGACAAATAGGAAAAAAGAATTCATGGAATTCAAATAATGTAAGAGAGAAATGAAATACAAGAGTATTACTACTTGTACTAGTACCAGACGACTCACAGGTTGCTTGTAGTTACGAATGAAGAAAGAATGAAAGAATGTGGAATTGTGAATAATAATTGGCTAACCTACAAAGAATTTGATATGCAGTCTATATGTAGAAATTTTATGTAGGAAGGGATGGAGTAGATTGAACCTGGATACCATCATGACGTGATGATGATGTGCTGGGAGCATCAGTTGGAGTCCAAGCTGAGACAGTGTACAGTGGCTGATCATCCCAGCTTAAGGTGAGTGCTGTTGCCGTTCCAGCTGTTTCTTCCTCTTCTCCCTGAGTTTTGACGCTGAAGTTGGTGTATGAGTACATCTTTAGTAGCATTTGGCTCTGTAGGATTTCCCTATCGCTGATTGGCATTGATTTGAAACCTCCATCCATCATTAGCCTTCTCCATGTTGTAAAAGTCTCGTATCTCTCATATCTGTCGCTCCCCTCGCAGGCTATAATGTTTCTGATTTCCCTTGCAAACATTTCCTCAGTCTTGATTCTAGCAGTTGCAGTTGGTGCGGGCAGACTGCTGTGGAGTGAGTCGAAAATGGCAGAATAGTATCTGAGGGAGTTGCACACTCTTGCCTCGAAGTTTAGTGCATTGGTTGCAGTTTCCTGTTCTGCCATCACGACAACAGTGGGTTTAGTGCTTTGAATCAGGCTTAGAAGGCCTCTAAGTGCTCCACCACTGCGATCGTATAGCGTCTTGTGTAGCTGAAAGATGCAGTTTACAGCCACACATTCTCCTTCTTTCACATGAAGCATCCACAATCTGACATCTTCTAATCTATCCACCACGGCATGGAACTCAAAAGGCAAGTTCATTGCACCAGCAAACCCAGCTAATCTGTCTCCCGTTTCATTAAGTTCATGCTTAGACTCACCTACACCTGTGATCCTGACATGGGTAGGAGGGCTTGAGCAAGAAGCTAAACTTTGAAAAAAGCTTGGCCACTGAAGACCTTGCTTGATATCAAAATCAATAATGTGGACCTTATGCTTCCCTTCAACTGCTCTCAGTAGCATTTCGTTTGCTGAGAAATGGATGAACTTTGGAATGGGGCTGATCTGGTTCAGTAGCCTCAATGCAGTTCCATGCTCATCATCTAAGCGGTCAAGATCTCGAGGGATGGTTACATGAAACACATTAGGCCAAATTCTTGAAGTCCGAATTGCCAAAGCTTCTATGAAGTAGGCAACCAGTCGGATGATGGGGGTGCTTCCTCTTGGCGAAGCCATATTACCTAACATTGCTATGAAATGGTTTACCGCCAATATATTCTTTGATTCTATTGCCTCCACACAGTCCACAAGTGCACTGACAATCTCAATCCCATGCTGTTCTTCCTGATTATCTTCTGCTAATACTTGTGTAGAAGCTTCTTCTTGTGGTTCTGGGTTCCCAGACCCATCACCAGATCCATGCAATCCAGGGTTGTCATTTACCCTAAGACTCAAGCTGCTTTCAGAAGAAGTCCTTGATTCTGAATGGTCTTTTAAAGGTCTACGACTAGTATCTGGATTCTTATCACCAAGGTGAGTTATTTCGGTAACTACTGAATCGATCCATGGGTTGTTAGACAAAGGTAAAGGTGGTGGAGATATCACTTCACTAGGTATAAAACACACCCTGTCTTCATCTTGAGAAACAGTTATTGAAAACTGAGCTTCTGGCTGACTGAGGCCTGGAAGATATGAAGAAACCTCAAAACCAGACTGAAACCAGAAACTCCCATCCCCGAAATGGCCTAATCTCAACTCACTAGCATCATCACTTTCAACTGCACCAGCTGGTTGATGATCATCTTTGCCAGTACCCCTTTTCCTCTTCACATTACTGGGCTTATCAACTGGACTTCGTTCAGCAAACCTCTTCAAGTTCTTTCCATCTTCCCAAATCCCTCCCTCGCTTTCCCTTCTCCCTCGAAGTGAAATCTGAGGCCTTGTCGCCAGTGGTGGAAGCCGGATATTCTGCTGCTTAAGTGAACAACTACCTGTCCTTGATTCGATTGGCTTCTGATCAACTGAAATGCCAACAGGTCTGATGGGGTTTGATACTGTTGATTCTCTCCTAGTAAAACTGCATTGCACATCCAGTCTTTGCGTGCTCATGGAATTGGGTAACTGAAAATGAAAGGCCTGGAACTGCTTGGACGCCTCAATCCTCAATCTGTTCCTTGGAGACAATAATGTTGAACTAGAACACCCAGCCAACATCCTCTATAACCTCTAATTCTCAGAATAGAAAACCCACCACCAGATCTTCTCTACTGGGAATACCCTATCTCTCAATCTCAAATGTGATCAAATGAAATACAGCTAGTATATTGTCAACAAATTTAAAGGAACCAATGAAATCAGAGTCAATTTGAGCTAGGTTTTGAAATCACTTAACACAAAACAATAATCCAATGTACACAAAAAGAATGGGTTTTGAAAAATCAGGATTTACGGAATCTGTTCCTCTAAAAGAAAGAATATCCGACAATGGCAGAAGACAATTACTCTTTTAGGTACATAAATGAATTAATCCACAAAAATCTCCTAAACCATTTAATCAACAAACTAAAAAAGTAGACCACCGGGTTCAGAAAACAAACAACTCAAAGCAAACTCATTGCCCAGATAAGGCTGACTCTACCCTAAGCCATACCTGACCTCCAAATCGCATTCTCCTCAGCAACACACTGGGTGATAAAACTCCTTGATGTTACCATATCCTTCTCACGATCTGCAACAACAAACAACTCCTCTCAGTTCACTCTATCAGGCATTTAATCAAACACCAAATCCGCATCCCAAGTCCCAACCAAACTCCAACTGAATTCGCATCATTGCTTCCAGAATCAAAAAATTAAAGAACTTTCAGTTACTATTGTTATTGAGATCAATCTTTGGTGTTACTAGTAAAAAGGGTCTATCTGCTTCACAATTTACTGAAACTAATTACAGACTGAGGATGTTCTTCATATTCACCTTGCAGTGGGTCTTCATGGCATTTGCTCCTTCTGGGCTTGAGACGATGACGATGGAGATGAAAAAGCAAGGGGATGATAGAACGGAAAGAAGGAACGGGTTGTTGTGGGTGCGTTTAAGCGACCGTTGGGAATGGTGGAAGGTGAAGTGAGTCAGTGAAATATGACCGTTGGAGAATGTAACAAACAACATAGAAGCAATGTCATACAAATGGAGTGTGAGTCACGTGCTTCTCACGTGAGACACCCTCTGTCTCATCAGTACTTAGGTTTCTGTCCCCTAAAATGACCGTTGGAGGGTTCAATTTTCAGTAACAATAGCAGCTCAGATTATGCAAAGATTGCGTTCCTCTGTGAAAAATACTTATTGCGTTCAGGGGTTTTCAAGACAACCTTAAAATGAAGACTTGTGGGGTTGTGTAAATGTCACTAACCAAGCTTTTGGGGATGTTATCTTATGGCCTGGTCAGGTCAGGTCCACTTTGATAATGACCATAGTTGCTGCACTCAAGTTTCATCAGATGAATACCAAAATGATCTGAATGGCATACGTTCCATCATCATCTGGCTGAATACTTGAACTCAATGATTATCAATGTGTTGAGCAAGTACATAACTACAGATCACAAGTGTCTTTATTGCAGCTGAATATGAAAGGGATTTCATACATAACAACGGATCAAACAGACCAGGTTCAACCATAATCATCAATGTGTTCTTTTCCTGCCAACATGATTGAAGTTTAAGTACATCATGAAAGACTCACCACAAGCCCCCTTATGAAGTTGAGAAACATTCACATTGACAATACTTTTATCCTTTCTCAAATATAAAGGAAAAATAACAATATCACAAAGAAACAACCTTGTAGAATAGTCACAAATTACAAGTCATTTATTTCTCCCCAAGTTCAATTTTTATTCCAATATATATTTTTATTCTTCTGTATTCAGAGTCCTGAAACACCAAGCAGTTTTTTCACATCCTTCTGCAATGCAAAGGAAAGAGGGTTACGCAAAAGGACCCAACTAAAAACTACCTATACCACATAGCAAGATACTAGTATTGCATGAGAGCTTAAAACTGGTAACTGGATGTCTATGTTCGGTTATGGATGTGAAGGTTACCTCAAAACTGAGAGGGGAGGTAGTAGGAGCATAGCGATCAACCACTTTCCCTTCCTTGTCAACGAGGAACTTGGAAAAGTTCCACTTGATGCCATCTCCAAGGAACCCACCCTTGCTGGACTTGAGAAACTTGTAGATCGGAGCCGCATTATTCCCATTCACATCAACCTACACAATAACACATCTGTGTGAAACTAGCTAATCTATAGATGGACTCATTACAAATTTCCAATCCCCACGTTCGTAGTCTAAATGCCTGCTACTAATGTGTGTCCTGTAGTGGCAAGTTCTGCCTTGGTTTATATTTGAAGACTTCCAGCTCCCTCAACTGACAGGTTCATGAGATAATAGTAGTGTTTCTAGTTCTCAATGAAGAATTGCAATGAAAAAAATCAAACCTTGTCAAAGATAGGGTACTCCGCCTTAAAACGAGTGCAGGCAAACTCTACAATCTGCTCATTAGTCCCAGGCTCCTGTCCACCAAACTGATTGCACGGGAATGCCAGTATTTCCAACCCTGGAGTAAATTTTATTCAATAAAGCCCATCAAAATCGATGTTATACACACTCATTGCCCTGCATTTCAAGGCTGCCCTGAAATGCTTGAAACATGCTACTTCAAGTTGTGGACAAAACGCCTCACAACTCATTAATACCAAACAAAGATAGTAACTACCTTGATTTTTATACTTCTGATAAAGTTGAGCAAGCTCTGTGTAGTTGGAATTGGTGAGGCCGCTGCAGCGAAGTTAAACCATATCACCATTATTAATCTTCACCAGAAAAAAAAATCTAAATTCATGGATACAAGGACTATACTTCAATTTACACAAGTTCCATTTTTTCAACAAACTCAAGGCTACTCAAAGTAATCACATTATCAAGTTATCGACAAAGGATCAACCTTTATGTTAACAACAACGAGGCAAAGTAATATCAATAATTACGTGGACGGTGATATAACAAATGCTGCTTACCATTGTGACGCAACATTGACTATCAAAAGAACCTTTCCCTTGTAGACACTGAGATCAACATCATTTCCTCTAGCATCCTGCAAATTAACCAAATAATCAGTAACAAAAATCATCAAAAAAACAGTTGTGTAGTAATCAAGCAATCAAACAGTCTTCAGTAATCAACAAATTAAAAACCCTAAATACAAAAACTGCAAAAATGAATAAATAAACCTTCACAGTAAAGTCGTGAACGGATGTCGGCTTCGACGCACTTGCCATCGTATGTTGAGTATTTCCCGTGTTCGAATTTGGGGATTGAAGACTGAGAAGGGAGACGGGGTGACTCCGTGACTGCGAATGATGAGTCAACGGTCAACGTGTGTCGAAGTTGGTGTTTATTATCGCGTTGAGGCGGTTGTTGAAGCGCTCGTCGACGTGGCAGTTTGTGGGACGGGCAATGGGTTGGAACTTTGATAAGAAACCGACGTCGTTTTGTTATTTTTTTGCCAGTCAATTTTTGTATTATTATACTTTAATTTATCAAAATATATTCGAACAAGACAACAAGAGAATTAAGGTCGGAACTTTCTTGATTAAAATTTATTTATACGATCGAATTTTACTCGGAACAAAAAAAACATACTTAGTAGCATGAGAAGTAAGCTGTCTATCAAGTATCAAATTCATTTTTTAACTCTTAACGACAACTAATACATAAATGGTCGGAAAAACATTTATTAGCAGAACATCAGTGCCACCAAAGACACGGCAAAAATCAACACTGAAGGACTGATTCCATTAATGTTCCCAGCGCCATTGTCATCCTTCCCTTTAGAACCTGCATGAGAGCAGACCTCATGTCATCAGAAAAACACAAGATAATGCCATATCGAACACATGAATCAAATGGTCAATTATGCTGGCTAAACCTCTCATTTCAGTTCAAATTTGAAACAGTTTCGAATACCGATCACTACTCGCTTCAATTACAACTAAATCATTACTCTCAATTCAAAAGCTAAAAAGTTCGTCTATGCAATAATTAGTATTCCATTACCAGAAAGTGTGGATGTTCCGCTCCCGGTCGGAGATGGAGCTGAACCACCAACTGCAAGAACATAAAACATAGTAAAAATTCTCATTTAAGAAAAATGGCAGATCAGCAAAACGAGGTCGTTTAGTTGTGGTACCTTTGGAGCACTGAGAGAGGCTAGCACCATCGATGTCGCATAAGGCAGGAAGATGAAGGGCTTGCGTGAGGTTAACTTTGAAAGATTCGAGCAGCCCTGGAGTGTTGTAGAGTCCACATAGGCATTCAAGCTGTGTAGTCACTGCAGTTTTGAGTGGTCCACAGCAAGTCTGTGGTGGTTTGGTAGTTGAGGACATGAAGCTAGCGCATGGGACTAAGTTTGAAACGCAGGCTGGGGTGTTGGATTGAGCTTCGGATTTGAAGAATGCGCTGGGGAAGAGGAGGAGAAGACCGATCAGAGCGAAACGGATTAGAGTTGAGGTGGTCGTCATTGCTCTGCCTCTCTTTGTTACTTCTGCCGTTCTGCGTCACGGAGCCAGTGATGTTTATATAATATTGTATTTCTAGTTTAGTCCTTATAGTTTTATAGATGTTAGATATGGAAATTGGCTAAGCCTAACTCACCGGCCCAAAAAGAGAAAAATATCTTGGGTTTTTTAGCGAAAAACCACCCGTCCAATACCAGTTTTTTAACAAAACCACCCTCCCAAATTTTTTTTGACTTAACCACCACTAATTTAAAATCTTTTAAATGCAATGTGGCCGATACAGCTTTAATAGCTAGTCAAGATGAAATCATTTCAAAAAGATTTTTACAATTTGATATAATTTTAGTAATATAATCTCGTAAAATAAAATAATTTTGACTCGTAATAAATCATTATATGCCGTACATGATCCAAGTGATTCATGGGAAAAAAGTGAGTATGAACATTTATGAGTGTGAATGGTAGTGTTAGGGTTGGAGATTACATTAAATGCACCACCGGATGAATTGAGTGGTTTGGTTGGGATTATAATTGTTGTAAGGTTATTCAAATGAATAACTAGCCGACTCAAATACTCAAAATCTCAATAAAGAGACGGTGGAATTTATGGTGAAGATATTGTTGGTACTTAATGCAAATTTAGCTGTACAACAAAATAAATGAGTCTCGTACGACAGTCAATACGCTCAACCACTTACCACACATCATTTGTCAATAAGGTTGTTGTTTCTATCAGTTTCCTGGTTTGCTTTACTCCAAGTCGTGAGACTAAGCGTATGTTAGCTGCATGGGATAAGCGTATTTTAGCAAATTGGGCTGGGCTGGGCTGGCTAGCTTCTGTTACTGGACTGTTCAGTCAGTTCAGACTGTCGTATTTTTCCTTTTTTATAATTTTTAAATTCATGTTATTTTCTTTATTTTGCAGAAATTTAATTACTGAAATATATATCGAATGTTTAATATTATTCAGTGCTTGCAAAGGTACTCTAAAAAAAGCTCTGACCTCTCTCTAAAAAACTTTCCTTGCAAGGCCTTCGGTTTGGGTGGGGAAGACACCCCTCCTCTCGGGGAGGTGGTCAGTCTTCCTCCGTCCGCGTAGTTAAGTCTTCCCTTTCCCTTTCGTATTTCCTTTCAATAATTCCTCTAGCTTTCATGCTAGCTTTCCTCTAGCCGAGAGCTAGCTTTTCCTCAAGCCATGGTGCTTGTCTTTCTGATCCCGCTTCGGGGATGGTTGTGTGGTGGTGGTTTGGGGGTGGTCTTCCGTGGGTTTGGATGCTCGGTCACTGGCTGGAAATGCCATTTGCGAAGGATGCAAGGCTTGGTCGTCAACCCAAGCCTATGTGCGGTCTCCAGCCTGGTGGTGAACGGGTTTCGGACGGGGTGCGAAGATGAAGTTCGGATGGTGTGGAGCGTCGGACGGCGACGGGAGTGTGGATTGGGATCCGAGATGGCCGGATCTACGAAGTGTGGGGGTTGCGGCTTGCGGCTTGGTGGGCGCGAGGATGGTGCGGCGCGGGATTAGGGACTCGGCGTGATGATGGATGGCGATGTGCGGAGGGACGGCGACGGTGAGGACGGACGGAGTGAGGATGGATGGCGGCGGCGTGAGGGAGGGAGGTTGGCGGCGTGAGGAAGAAAGATGTGATAGGGTTTCTGATTTTCGTGGGCTGGGCCATGTTGATGGGCCTGCCGGACTGGGACTTGTGCTTGTGTCCCTGGTCAGGGCTTTGAGGCTTGTGTCCCCCTACCTGGGCTGTGTTATTCGTGTTCCCGGTCAAGGCCTTGAGGCTTGTGTCCCTGGTCAGGGCTTTGCGGCTTGTGTCCCCCTACCTGGGCTGTGTTATTCGTGTTCCCGGTCAGGGCCTTGAGGCTTGTGTCCCCAGCCTGGGCTGTGTTATTCGTGTCCCCTGCCTGGACCTTGTGGCTTGTGACCCCTGCCTTTGTTTTTCCTGTTTTCTGGGTCCTGATGCCCTCTCGGTTATGTCTTGGCTGCGGAGTATTTTTCTCGAGTCCGATGGGTTATGGACTTTGGTGAATTCGTTGGGATGGAGCCGATCATGGCCTGCTTCACAATTTGCACTTACGAGACTTCCTCGACGTAGAGTTGTCTCAGATTATGTCCCTTCGGTTATGTTTCAATTGCGCTTCTTGTAATATCTTTTTATATGAAATGTTCATCAAAAATAATAATAATAATAATATTGGAATACAAAACTGACAAACATGAACCTCAGAAAAGATGACAAATTCATCAGCCCTGAAATAGGACTGTAAACTGATGGCTACATAGCTTAAAAGACCTCCAAGTTATCATCTTCGTATCAAGACTGCCGCTGCTCAATGTGTGACTCTTTATCTTTGGCTTGAGATGGTTTCCTTCATGTATAAGTAGATGATAAAAGAGTCACACTCTGGCAAAACGGCTTCTTCTTGCTCTCCTAGTTGATGTAGTTCTTAGAGGAGTCCCTGTTTCTTCCTCTTCACTGCTTTCATCAGTCCTCCATCTCCACTCACCTTTTGTGTTTGCATTTACATTATAGGGTGAAGCCGGACCTCTATTACTGAACAATGTCAACATATTATAAAACGCAGTGACTAAATGTTGTAAGCAACTATGGGAAAGTACAAGCATTAAAAAACTATCAAGTGCAATTCTTTGTACCTCCAAGAAAAGCCAATGACTTCTTCCTTAGTGCTGCCCAAAGGTGTACCAGCCCCAATGGAGAAATTTTTCCTAGAAGACTTGGACACCGAATCGTGCTCCAAATTCTCAAAAAGATTGTTCTTAGGAACAGCTGGCGAACTAGCAGTGTTTTTGGCATAAGCTGTAGAAACAGTTTCGAGTTGGTCATAGGCGACTCCATTTTGTTTTACATCCATGTAACCATCTTGAAAGTAGCTGTTCATCACTGACTTGGATTGAACGTTTTCAACTTTCTTTGTCAGAGGCGTGTTACTAAAACTGAAACGACGAGCCACAGATGTCGGTGTGTCATCAAAATGGATATTTCTACTGGTGCTCATTTGAGGATTCATAGCACTGTCAGCATTGGCAATGAAATGTTCCTGAAGGCCAAGGACATGCTCAGATAGCTTGGTAGCGCTAAAGTTTAGATTTGCTGTAAATACTGAAGACGGTGTTGTCTTATCATATGAGCTGTCCCTTTGACCAAGAGAAGAAATGGAAGGGTGCAGCAATATGCTGCCAGAACTCGGTTCTCGAACCTTAAGATTATCAGAATTTGTATGCATCTCAATATCTTTACCAAGAGAAACTCCAATGTCAGGGATTTTTCCACTCTTGATTTGTTGTCGCTGGAATTCTGGCAGCAATTCTAGACACTTTTCCTGCAACAAAGAGAATAAATGTATCACACTTTAATATCTAAATGATTTTATGAATAGAATAGATCAGCATAATCTCTGACAAATCTCAATGCCAAGGAAAGAATTGACCAAGTAAACATGCTGTCAAGCAAATTGAGTTTGCCTCAATTAAAAACCCCCAGATTAATCACATGGTGAATCATTCACCTTTAAGATTTTTTTTCATCAAAATGATTTTGGTTTTATCAATATAATGTCGTTTCATTAGAGAGAAAAAATATATATTCAGTAATTCACCAATAACTAGAAGACACTTGAAAGATCATTTTGCATAAATCAAAGAAATGGAAACATTAATTTTCGAAATACTTACAATCAACTCTATCCTCTTTGTCCGAACTGATTTCATTTTCTTAGAAACCTCCTCATTTACTTTGTTTTTCAAGATGAAGTCTTCTTCCAAATTCTTTAGCAGCTGATCAACTTGGTATGCTTCCATGTATCTGTACCTCTGAATAATAAGCCAAGCAGGTAGGGATTAGTTCGAGTTTTAGTCTTACCTGTTCAGTTAAATTTAACATTACATTGACAAGGGTATTGGCAACTCAAAATCCAAAGCTACAGCAGTACCACAAGCAACTAAATATTACTAGATATCATGATCTCCAAAAAAATCAACGCAGTGTTGCAAACTAATAGAGCAGTATTGGCAAAGTATGTTTGAATCCCACAAGTCATAACAATTACTACAAACTTTGAGAGCATAATTCTAGTTTTAATGATTAAAAGTATAACGGACTACAAACATCCCTAGCTCCAGGATAACTGGTTGATAAGTCATATTCATTTAATGTTGATTAAGAAATTACAATTGATTTGTTTATTTCAAAAAATTATAAAATTGAGTCAGTATTTGAAATTTGATGTCCCTGGTTGTTTAATAAATCTGAAATTAACACCTAACAAAATTATAAGTAAGATTAGCTAGCAACTACTCTGTGGATCCACACGTTCAGCCGTCCACCAATCAAATTATTCAGAAACAGACTACACACCCATCAAAATAGTTATCTCATTAAATTAAAGATGCTGTTACCTTCAAATAGAAAGTAACTAGAAGACTTCCGGCGGTGGAGGTTGGATCATCCAATGCATATTCTATTAAGCATTTGTGAAGATATTTCTCCTCATCAGAATTCCATGGCAAGTCAATAAGCTGGTCCACAAAATTACTCCATAAACAAAGAGAGCACAGTTCTGTCACCAGGGTCTCCAACCATTCAACCCAGTTTCCACTTTCATTATCTGAATCATCCAAGACATCAATACGAAGGTCATGTTTTGAGTTCTTCTCCTGGATTTTGCTGCAGATCGTCCTTTGATACAGGAAAGCTTCAGTTAAAAGTCCAGAAAGGACTCTCGCCCGGACAGCTATTACAGACTCTGAAAGTGAAACCAGCTCAGGACCGCCATCACGGCCCGACCACCTTAATACCATAAGTGCAGCGTCAGGATTTTGCCTCTCCAATAACACTTGAGCAACCTTTGGGTGCGTTGATGGGCCAACTATCTCAGGTAGCAGACGGCAAGCTTCCTATAAGATATTTTGAGTGTTACCAAACATTTTTGCTAGGGCTCTAACCTCTATCCTAGGTAATGGAATGTGAAGCCAAGTTCCTAACAATAATTTCACATACACAGGTTTATCAGTGCAAGTAAACGACAGGTCATGTAACATGATCAGACCCTTCATATACCAGTAACACAAACAAATTTCAAAATCTTGTACTTAAGAAGTTTGGCAAGCAATGTATCCAGTGGGTGGTGAGTTATACATATCCACATACTCAACAAACCAACTCTAAACAGTGCACACCAAGTTATCAAAACACAGCCAGCAAGAGAAGGTAGGATGGGAATCATACGGAAAATAAATCTTAATTGAATTAAAAAGATAACCAGGGCATCACAGGTGCTTACTATATCTAGAATGGGTACAAACAGAAAATAAATCAGTACCTTCAAAGCTTCATCACTATGGTCATCAAGAAGATAGAAAACTAAGGACTCCATCAACGAATGCCTCCCCAAACCAAACGAAGCTGCAAAGTCCTCAACAACATGCCTCCAGTGTTCATCAGGCATCGACCAATGTCGATCGAACAGGTAGTACAAAAACTGTTATAAAATCAAGGAAGCCAATAGAAAAAAGATAATGCATCACATCCTAACCTACCAGTATGAGGTCGGCATTTCAAAAAATAATCTTCTTGCTAGATGCTACTATACCTCTACAAGTTAATTAATAGTAAATCTGAACTACAGAAATTACTAGACAGCATTTCCCAAATGACAGCATGTTAAATAGGGTAAAATAAAATTTTCCATGGAAAACCAACCATAAATAATAGGATACAATCGCTCTTTTTGCAACCACCAAATCTGAACTTCCATTCAAGAAAAGTAGGTCAGCAGCTGTTTGCAAATTTTCGAATGGATAACTTCCTCCCAACACATTTATTTTGGGCCTGAAAATCGATGAAGGGTTGTCCCTTCGCAAGGATTTCACATCTATCTTGTCATCAGTGTCAACCGGATGAATTTCACCCTCGAGATTTAACAGTGCGTCATCAATGAAGAGAGATCCCTCTGGTATAGATGATTTAACCTCAGATCTCATTGCACGTTCGGTAGCAGCTGATCTTCTATCGCGTACATGAGCATGCCATAATGAGTGATTTATGAAACGAGGTTCTACTTTCTCCAAAAATAGATGGCGTATGCACCACATCATTATTTCCATATGCTGCATTTTTCAAAAAAAGAAGAAAAAGAACTGTCACGACTACGACTGTGTAAATCAAATACATCGTGCATTATAGTTTAATATTAAAGAGACTGAATACCCTCCAATGTTGTCTTAATAATATAGAAATGGATAATCCAACAGGATGTGCTACAACCTTGTCGGATTAAAATGGCCTTAACACACTACCAATAATAGCTTCACGAATCTATCAAAACTTGACGTAAGAGAATCGAGCATGATTAAATAGATTTCTACAAGCATGATGAGAGAAAAAGAAACCTGTTTTGACTTTAGAATACTCTCTTGCAGGTGATGCAAATCTTCAAGCTTTGCAGACACAGCGCCTTTGAATGATAATTCTAAAACGTCAAGGACATTTAATATTCCAGATAGTTGAGAAGATGCCTGCAGAAGTGACCCTAAGCTGGCATCCATCTCTGTTACTGTCAAACTATCTGATAAAGGTTGTTAAATAACAAAGTCCAGATAATACTAGAGATGATAAGAATGTTTTACAACCTTCACAGATCAACTAAAAATCTACATTAATAAGAACAATACCAACTTACTGAGTACAAAAAAGTTTGATAGAAGAAAAGGATACAAATGGCATGGATTTCTGATATGATACTTTTGAACGTTCGTTTGCACCAATCCTTAACAACCACTTCGTCCAACAAGAAAGCTATGACAGGATCGCTGGATACAGCACTCTCGTCCATGCATACATCTGTCACATCTGTTTTGCAACTGGTTAAGAATTCAAAATTTAAAAGAAGTAATATACCGTGGAGGATTATGACGCAGCTTGAAGGTATTGCTTTTCTAAAAGAGCTTCCTACTACCGTAAAGTGACAAGGTGTCTCACAGAAAATATCTAGCTTAGTAATCGTTAGTTAGCGGAAACACTTTTAATGCTACCCAGCTGATCAATGTTAATAAAGAAGATAAATGCTAGACCAATGCTTTAATCACTAGAAAAAATTTCAAGACAGTGCCATTCTTTCAACCTAAGAAGGCAATATCTTGAGAATTATGTCTGATGCACGCTCTAGCTCCTGTATTACTGCTTTTAATAATCCACATGCCATAATGTAAAAAGGATACAATGACAAATCAATGAAACCAAGTTGTTCTTCAAGGCAACGTCAAAGAAAGAGTACAAGCGTTGAATATCGGCATCTAGTTGCTTCTCTTCATCATCCCTGGCTTGAATTCTGTCATCAAATTTTTTTGGTATGAGGCCAGCCTCGATAAATTCATAATAAAGCCGCAGCTGCACTCGATTGCCACATTTGGATATGGGCACCCTACAAATTGGACAAACATCACAGCGCTGACTGCATTCAGCACACAACGAAGCATGATGACAAGAACTCAGCACGTATTCAACATTACGCCCACAGCTTCTCAAGTCTCGGGTTGCTCGACAGTATTCAACTTTGGCTTCATTGCACAAGTCAACCAGATCAATAGTTGCCAAATGCTCTAATGCTTCCTGTAAATAAAATCTTTCCCCTCAAACTATAAAACATATACTACATTCACATTTTCATACAGTAAAAATGGAAAAGATAAGCTTCACTGCATCTTATTCAAAACTCACTTCACCAGCTAAATTTCCGCAACTTAAACATTCTCTGATAACAAAACCCTAACAATTTTCAGCAACTAAAATCCAACTAACACATAAAGAAATTAATTAAAAAGAAAAGCAATTAACTAGCAATTCAAAAAACCCTAAAGTTATCCCGAACTGCACTAATCTTAAAACCAATTCAAACCTGTACAACCCGACTGCTATAATCAGGTTCATCAATCCACCCGGAGGACTCTTCGACGCTTCCGCCGCCGTTCTCCATCTCCGAACTCTCACCTAACCGCCTGTTTGTCCCCTTGCTTGACATTATGTTTATCAAAATCGCACGAAATGGACCCGAGAAGCGTCAAAGGCGTTAGAGGAGTCGTAAAACGGCGTCGTTTGTCGACGACTGCGCCGCCGTCGTTGTCGCTGAGGAATTTGTATGAGAGGGAAAAACCAAGCGCCGAGTCGACTCACCACAAGATGCGCGTTTCAATTTTTCTGACCACGATTTTAATTTTATTTATATGAATTGTATATTAAAAAAATAAATATGTAAATATGAAGCGGAAAACGGGAAAAGGTTACAAAACATTTGGAAGCAAATAGTATCATATGAAATACAAAACATTACAAAGATACACAAATGCCTGTTCTTTCTATTGCATCAGTCTTTAACAATACTCAGATAGTGAAAAGTTCACACCATGAAGTTTAAACATCCTTTTCGCAATCTGCATATTTGCAGTTGAGAATGGCAAGTCATGTTCTTCATATAACTGGATAATCACCAGGTGCCAAATACTAAAGATGCAATAACATGTCCTACTCCGCTATTGGGAAGACGGAGCCAATTTTGTTTCCAAAGCGATAGCATTTGACGTTAACAGAATATGGCCCCAGTTGGATGAAGTTATCTTCCTTGCCCACGAAAAAGCAAAGAGTGTATAATGCAAGCTCGAACTCTGGGCTGACACCAATAAGAGAGCTTGACACTGATTTCAGGATCCCATTCCATTCAAACTGAATGGTAAGCAACTGTGTTTCAGCATCAGGCTACAAGTTGAGAAAAGTAGAGGTGAGGTATGGTAATAACAAATTCCTGACGGATCATAACGGTAATAAATATTGAATGATTCAGTGAGGTGTTAGCAGAAGAACACAAGAATGCATCGATCACGATTAACGAGGAAAAGGGAAGAATACTTACTGTCTGGCCACGTCGTCTTGGATAAATGTAACCTTGATAGTCAACATGTCCTTTAGCCTCTTCCATGTAAAACTGTGATGCCAAGCCATTTAAGGAATTAAGTGAAATGAAAGATGCATGACACCACAATGAGAATTCAAGCTGGATTCAATCAAAGAGTAAGTACCTGAATCCAGTTATGGAAGCCTGAAACTTCTTGTTCCTGACCATTTTTAATTTCTCCAACAAACACATGCTCAAAAGCAGACGAGGAGCTACATGAACCACCTCTCCCATATAAATCAAACCAAAGACTGATCAGCGTTCTCTTAAAGTCTTGAAAACTTTCAGATATAACTCTTTTTTCTGAAAGATACTTGTACAGGTATTTGATCGGGGCAGTCCTACTAATTTCCTCAATAAATGCCGCTTGTTCTTGTCGCTCTTCTGATGTGACAACTTCTTTACTTCCCGCGTTTGGGTTGTAATTATCCAAAAGAGAACAAAATCGAGCAAAGGTTGGCTTTTTGAATACTTCATCACTCAACCAGCTGAATAGATTTCCTTCAGCGACATCATCCCTCTGGTATACTTTCTTTCCATCACCACAGTCGATTTCATAGTCCTTTCCAGGAACCAAGCGGTTCAAATCAAGTTCCCAAAGTTTATTGCAAGCTTGTGATAAATCTGACAGTTCCTCGTTGGATGGATCAATAGACCCTCCAACGTCTTCTGAGTATTGTTGCTCATTGGCTGGTTGCTTATAACCACCCCATTGCTCCTTTGGTACCTGTTAAAAGTACAGTGAACGACAATACCGAAAGTAGAAATACACAAAACACAGAAAGTTACAGTGCAGTTCATTGATATTGTTAGCTGTAAACATCAAAATATGGTGACCCTCTAGTAATATACCAGTGGCCTGTTAGATGTGCTTGAAGATGATTCAAGCTAAGATTTCAGCTAAATCTAGGTGTCAAAAAAATCCCAAGTGACACTCAGTCTTAAAAAAATGAAAAAACCGAATCATGATATTTGCAAATACTTTTATGCCCTAGCTGCACAAGTAGTCTTTTAATAGTTATTCATGTTTATGAACTGAATACTTAACTCTAAGCAAAATCTACCTGAAATGAAATACTGCAGAATAAGAGATTACAAAGAAAGCCAATTGAAACACAAAATCGAAAAAAAACATGCATCAATGTCTGGTAAGATTCTATACAAAAATGTTGATGCGGCCAATGTCGTGGAAACTAAGACAAAAAAGTAATTATTTCCAATATACAACTACACAAGATAATACCACACCTTGTGCTGGCGCCTTTGGGGCTTTTTACCTACAGTCTCCCAACCATCATTCTGGTTAGAATGCTCATTGGTCTCATGAGCCACCTACACAATTCCAATGACCATTTAGCCTTCCAAACTGTATTGGTAACATCTCTTCATCATTACATAAAATATTCAAACAAAACCGATAATAACATACTTTTTGAGGCTGCCTCATAGAAGGTGTAGAGAATTCAACTTCTCCATCACCACCAACATGATGCCCCCATCTCTGTCCCTAAACAATTAATCCAATTCAATTACTGTTACATCAAATCCTTAAAAAGATGAGAGATTCACTGCAAACCTCATTCTTGTGCTGATTTTGGACACGATCGTTACTCTTGTTGTCATCATCTTGATCATTGTCTCCACTCACAACCTACAAACCCCATCAACAACAGATCAGACCCAGATTCAGGAAATCGCTGAATTTCGATGAATTATTGCATAAAAGAGAAAACTTTATTAGACCTGAGCCCAACTGGATCTGGGTTGCTCCTCTCTGGCCTCAGGTGCATCGTTGTGGCCTAATGCCACGTCCAACAATCCCTTGATCAGTCCTTCCATTGAACAAGATCGAAACGAACTGGGTTTAGATAGAAAGTGTGTGTGGGTGTGTAACGCTTGGACGATCAGATCTGAGTGATGAATTGCAGTTGAAGATGAGAAGACGACGAGACACGATGTAACAAGCAGTGGCAGATCAGTAATTTCAGTGCTCTGATTCTACGGTTTTTTTGGGATTAGATTAGATATTTTGGCCTTGCCGACAGGAAGAGCACCAACTGGAAACGACGACGTGGACGCAGCTCGTTAAGACGGTTAAAGGTGCCCAAGTGGCATAAAAGCTAAGTAGGACTACTTACTTATTTGACAACAAGTTGGAATTGTCAATGGTTGTGCAGTAGATAAAATGGATGAAGAAGAAAGAACACTTTCGGCTATGGAACTTCTGTTTCAGACATCATCAACAAATCTAAGTTGTTTTCCCACACATTTGACGGTATGGTTAGGAAAAGTTCACCGTCAAAGACTAGTCTAATATGAGAGATAAGATAGTTGTTTATATGAATTTCATCTTTTTTTGATGGGTTTGTAAATTTCACTTTGCATCCGTTGATAATATTTTATCCACAGATATAAAGTGAGTTTACAAATCCATGAGATGATTTCTCATATTACAGTATTAGAGAAACTTTGAGCAACAAAACGGAATGCAAACCCACGTTTGTTCACAAAGACGTCTGACAGGAGAGGTACAAAAAATTAGACTTTTAAAGGATTTCCAACTTTGACCAATAATAAGAATAAAATTTAAAAACTTTGACCAAATGTGAGTAGGGTTTATGGGTATTTCAAGATTCACTGTTGATTTTTACATGGTTACTTGTTTGAATTTGCACATGTAACATGTCCTGAGTTCCAGCTGTGTCCAATATGCCAAGAAGATTCAAAATAACTTAAAAGAAGTGCATGTGTTTCTGTCAGCATTGTCAATGCAATGGCCGAAATGTAAGCATTTTTTTGTTTTTTGAAAATCTGCAGGTCAGTACAAAACAATCAATTTATTCTTTGACATTTAGTGGCATACATATCTTGTAATCTAAAAACCAAACCAATCATGGAAGTAGATATACACGAAGTTCAAAGAAAGACAAAGAGAAGATGTTTTTTTGAACTCTCCCAAGATACAATAGACATGGTGCACCAGGAGTCTCCGATTTCTATGGTGTCTGCAGAACTTCAGCTTGTAGGTTCGATAAATATTACAAGATTTATCGCTTTTCTTCTTCATTCTTCATCTTCTTCTTATGGTATATAATTATATATTTGCTGATTTTATTTATTTTTGTAACTTTTTATGGTACTAGCTGATGGCCGAGGAGTAGCTAATCAGAACGACCGTTTGTCAGAATTGGGTGTAAGGAAAAGACTTCAGCTTCCGAAACTGGTGCATTACAAATGGTGGCTTAGGATCACAGCCTACACCATTTTCATCCTTGTGGGTCAATCAGCAGCTGTACTGCTAGGCAGGATGTATTTTGATCAGGGTGGAAGCAGTAAGTGGATGGCTACATTTGTCCAGTCTGCAGGATTCCCTTCCCTTATTCCCCTCTTATGGTATTTTCGCTGCTTCAAGAAAAGGTACACTGCCCCGGTGACCTCACCGTCTTTAACTACCCTCATTGGCCTATATGTATTCTTTGGTGTGCTGCTTGCTGGAGATAACTTGATGTACTCATATGGTTTGGTGTACCTACCTGTGTCGACTTATTCCCTACTTTGCGCGACACAGTTGGCTTTCAACGCTGTATTTGCTTACTATCTAAATGGCCAGAAGTTTACGCCATTAATATTAAATTCCCTGGTACTACTTACTATTTCAGCAGCACTTCTTGCTGTTCAGTCAGACGGCGAGAGCTTGCCTGGTATTTCAAGAGGCCAGTATGTCATAGGATTCACCCTGACGCTTGGTGCTTCTGCAGCTTATTCACTCTACCTTTCCTTAGTACAGTTGTCATTCGAAAAAGTGATCAGACGCGAAACATTCATAACTGTCCTGGAAATGCTGACATACCCTTCATTCGTCACGACCTGTGTGTGCACATTAGGCCTTTTCGCAAGTGGAGAATGGAAACACCTGAACAGTGAGATGAAAACATACAAAAAAGGCGAGATTTCTTACCTTATGACACTTATATGGACCGCTCTTTCGTGGCAGTTGTTCTCAGTTGGATTGCTGGGATTAATATTCGAAGTTTCTTCATTGTTTTCGAACGTGATCGGGACATTAGGACTGCCAATAGTCCCTGTTCTAGCTGTTGTCTTTTTTAAGGACAAGATGGATGGAACTAAGGTGATAGCATTACTGCTAGCAGTTTGGGGATTTGCATCTTATATCTATCAGCACTATTTAGATGACACCAAATCAGTTACACTAACAACAGATACACCTTCGACGACCGCCGGAGTCGGCAGTCGAGCTCTCGTCGAGCTATGTTGATGTGTATTTCCCTGTTTCTTGCATTGTTCCAGCTTTAAATCTCTTCAGGAATTGTTACTACAAGTTACTGCAAAGTTGTCAACTAATAGCAAAAGGACAATCTTTACCTTAAGTCTTAAAGAGTGTTTTGTACTACGGATTTTATTTGAGTTGCTAAATATGACACGTGGACCAATAAAATACGTACATCTGGGCCCACCAACTCGAAAATATATAAAGTCGACTCGATTGATTCCTTCTGCTATCGTCGACGTCGTCCTCAGGCTTATCGAATTTTAGGGTTTTATCGCATCCACGCATCTCCCCTACGCCCAAGGTAATACCCAGTCGACGCGATCTGATTCATTAAATTCATGTTTCGTTCTCTGATGCGAGTTGATTTATAATTCATTGCGGCTTTCGGTGTTGCGTGATTCGTCTCCAGATGCTTGATTTAGGGCTTTTTTACGAAGAGTTTTTTTGTAGTCTTTATCAGATTTTGATTGGAATTTTGTTGTCAGACTTGGAATCTTTATTTATTGTTGCGATCCCTCGGTTATTATACAGGAAGTTTAGATTTTTGAACTAGTTGTGGTTATATCTTCTAGATCTGTTTGGATCGACAGATTGATTGATTTGGTTTAGTGTGTCGTTAAGAACATTTGGAAATAGTGTGTTACCGAAGTTGCGATGAATGATGCTAGTTCAAATGTTATGGTTCTTTGCTATTGCATTTTGGACTTGTTCTTTGTGTAATTGTTTAACTTTATAATGTTTCTGTTCTTTGTTTTTGCCATACAGGTTTGATATATCTGTTTCGTGGTTGAACTTTTCATGTCTGATCTCGACATCCAGATTCCATCTGCTTTTGGTATGAGCTATTATACATCTTTTTGATTATGTGTATTCTGTGCGATAGGTTATGTGTATTTATGTTGCTGATATATGTGATCCGTCTTCTTTGGGTGTAGATCCTTTTGCTGACTCGAATTCTCAGGACTCTGGTGGAGCTGGAACAAAAAATTATGTGCACATTCGCACACAACAGCGTAACGGAAGGAAGAGTTTGACTACTGTTCAAGGTTTGAACAAAGAATATAGTTACAACAAGATTTTAAAAGATCTGAAGAAGGAATTTTGCTGTAATGGTACTGTTGTCCAGGACCCAGAATTAGGCCAGGTTTGTGGCAGGCGCAGACCATTAATTCTTTCATGCAGATTGTCTTTTGTATTTCACAGGACCTTTTATAATCATACTCTTTGCCTCTAATCGTTAGGTTATTCAACTTCAAGGTGATCAGCGCAAGAATGTGTCCACTTTCTTGATTCAGGTAACATTCAGAAATTATTTATTGAAAGACTAATATGTATATTCATTCATATCCTTCACCTTATAATGGCCGTGATTGAATGCAGGCTGGTATTGTGAAGAAGGACAACATCAAGATTCACGGTTTCTGATTCACTCCTGTCAATGCTCTGCTCGACTCAGACAGCTAATCGTTTATGTTCTTATTGTTATACTATGCCCGCTCAGTGTGATCTTCCTTATGCACTTCTGTTAGCTTATATGTGATGCGCACGGTTACTTTATTTATGGTTTGTATGACAATGTGGGCTTTTATCAATAATAATTACCATGTCTTGGTATTTGTCTTTCTCAAATCTTTTCTTCACTATGACAAGAAATCCACAGCATCAAACTGCAAAAATGTTTCCCACGACCAGACATTGCCAGTAGTGAATATCTCAAAATCCTTAAAGTTCTACAAATAGAAGTGAACTTCATCAGTTTCTTCTAGTAAATGTCTTCCAAAATGCTGAATTGGATGCACTGTTATATTGTATTATGCAGGGTAGCAAAAGTGCACATCTCTAAGCCAACCTAAAGCTCAAGCTATTAATCTACCAAGTAAGGCATAATCCTACATTACAAGTAACACACATGCCAAACCTTTCTCTTACAACTTGGAATCCAACAAAAGCTGCTCAACCTTCATCCCCACTCACAAAGCAGATGCTGGATTTCCCCCCTACATAAGCCCCTTCTTCTATCCTCAGTTTTCACACAAGTATCAGCTCAAGTATCTCTTCCAAGGTAGAAACAAAACACTATTAATAGCTGCCATGGCCGGATCAGTTCGCAGACTTGTGCTCTCTTTTGCAGTGACTGTTTCCTTGTTAATTCTGCAAAGTGAAGCTAAGGACTTCACTGTAGGAGGCTCAATGAGCTGGGAGGTGCCACCCAGTGATTATACACAGCTTTACAATCATTGGGCTGAAAAGAACAGGTTCATGATTGGAGATTCACTTGGTAAGAAATGCAGCAACTGAGCAAAACATTCATTTCAAAAGTTTTTTTGACAAATGACTGACCGTCTTAAAATGTATAGTTTTTACCTATGATGCTGGAAAGGACTCAGTGCTTCTAGTCACGAAAGATGCATATGAAAACTGCAAGACTGACTCTTACATTCAGTCATTCAAAGATGGTCATACAGTTGTGAAGCTCAACCACTCTGGCCCATTCTATTTCATAAGTGGGAATGCAGACCACTGCAAGAATCATGAAAAACTGGTTGTGGTTGTTCTATCCGAAAGACGCATATCTTCGCCATCTTCTCCTCAGCCTTCTCCCGCCAGCCCTGCACCATCTAGCGAGGCGCCAGCTTCTTCCCCTCCTTCCCCGACTCCAGCATCTGGTGGAGCTGGTGCACCAACATCTCCATCTCCATCACCTTCTGATATGGAGCCAGAAAGTGACCATAAGAAGAAGAATGGAGCTTCCTCAATCATGCTTGGCTCCTTGGGAGGCTTTGGGGCACTTGTTGGGTCATTTCTTGTTATGATGCTCTAAAGTGTACATTTGCTGTTATTTTGATTTGTTCTATTTTCTCATTCCTTTCAGTGTTTCATACTTATTTGTTTGTTATATGAGTGTGGAAGTAATAAATAATCTGTGTATGATTTTAACAGTAAATCGGATAAAAACGATATTTCAGAATTCTGTTGATAACTTTATTTTAAAATTCTAAGCTTCAGAGGTTTCTGAAAATGAAAAACTGTAGACAGAAGATAACTCAGCTGAAAGCAACAGACCCATTTTACATGGATGTAGCAAAGATCTACTGAGGATGGCTGCTGACTTGTATGTGGTACTGTTTCGAAGGATTAAACATCTAGGTATTTGATAGCAGTTTGAACATCTTTGTCTCCTCTACCACTGCAGTTTAGGACAACCTTTGTACCATTTGGAAGAGTTGGGCACAGCTTCTCTAAGTAAGCCAATGCATGAGATGTCTCCAATGCAGGGATTATGCCTTCCAGTTTGGATAGTCTCTTGAAAGCTGTAGACGAGGAGATAAAACTTAAGTCAATAGGTTTCCGTCTAATTACAAAACAAGTATAAAATTTGTAGCTATTTATTTAAGGTCAGGAAATAACACCCCGGCAGAAGCAAACAACCCAACCCAACACACAAATATGTAATTCATCTAATTAAAAGTAGGATACAAACATCATCAAAAGGCGATGGAAAAATACAGAAAATATCAGACTCAAAAAGTTTATTTCTGAAAATAAGTGAAAAGTGAAATCAGTGACCAAAAAACTAAGAGTCATACCTTCCAGTGCTTCGTCATCTGTGACGCTATAGTACTCAGCTCGCCCTATATCCTTCAGAAAACTATGCTCAGGCCCGACTCCAGGGTAATCCAAACTATGGTAAGAAAATAATTCAATAACATAAGCAAAGATGAATAAGAACATTTATAAAGCAGACAATGTTGGGTTCTATTTTACCCAGCACTGATCGAATGCGGTTCAATAATTTGCCCATCTTCATCTTGTAACAGATAGCTCATAGCACCGTGCAATACACCAACCTCACCTTTGGTAAGTGTAGCAGCGTGCTTTCCACTATCAACACCAAAACCAGCAGCCTCAACACCGATCATTCTAACATCTTTGTCATCAACAAACTCATGAAACAACCCCATGGCATTAGAACCTCCACCGACACAGGCAACAAGTATGTCCGGCTTTCCACCCCACTTTTCCAAAGCTTGTTTTCTTGTTTCCTTACCGATCACCGCATGGAAATCCCTCACCATCATAGGGTATGGGTGTGGCCCAGCAACAGATCCAAAATATAATGTGTCGTCTCCACATTGGTAACCCAATCTCGTATGGCTTCTGATGTGGCATCCTTTAGAGTAGCTGTCCCAGAATGAACTGGTCTAACCTGTATTGTTGAATCAGTGTGCAGATCAATAGTAAGACTAGATTTTTACATTATGAAGAGATAAGAAAGGTCACTAACTGATGACTGTAAGAGTACACATATATTCAATTGTAAATAAGTATTAACGCTTCTCAGTAGTCAAAATAACACGGAAAATTTGGGCAGCAGCAGCACTAAAAAACTATCACCAGAAAGGGTGTAAAAAGACATGAACATTGTATAGTTATGGCATGCGCTTGTAGTCAATGTTAAAAGAACAATAGAAAAATACATGTAAATATCAGAAAATAACACTATGAACAGAAATAAGAACAGAACAGTGCACCTTAAGTGACAATATATGCATTGAACTCAAAGAAACCACCACATGGAATAAAAACTAGACAAAGAAAATTGATCAACTCCAAGTTGAAACATTTTATGCATAAAGCTCACAAAAAAATCTGACCGCCACTTTAATGATGTCAATTTTGCAACATCTTTTGATAAGTATTCAGTTCTATTCTACCATCATGTATCGATTTGCAGACCTATAAAATCAAAATCCAAGCATGCCTAGCAACCAATGGTAACAAACCAATTACTAAAGTTTGTAAGAATCTAGTTTACAACATACCTCGGCCCCTAAAAGTTTCATCCTGAACACATTAAGCGATTGTCTTTCCATGTCCTGAGCACCCATATAAATGATGCACTGTAGACCAAACCGGGCACAAACAGTGGCAGTAGCAACCCCATGTTGACCAGCTCCAGTCTCGGCAATAATCCGCTGCTTGCCCAACTTCTTTGCCAGCAACGCTTGAGCCACAGCATTATTAATCTTATGCGCCCCCGTATGATTCAGATCTTCCCTCTTTAGGTATATCTCAGGACCCTCGCCATTAGACCTCTTGTAATGCTCGGTAAGCCTCTCAGCAAAATACAATGGGCTCTCTCTCCCAACATAATCCTTCAAAATCCCATCCAGCTCTCTCTGCATCCACATACCAAATTCAAAACCTCAATCACCCAATTCATCAAACCCTACAAAATCCAACATTTCCTTAAATTAAAAAACTGAAATCCAAACCTTAAACTCCTCATCGCTGGCCAGCAATCTAAACGCCTTCTCCAACTCATCCAAAGCTGACATCAGGGTTTCCGGTACATACTTCCCGCCAAACTTACCAAACCGACCAAACGAATCTGGTCGCAAAAGGACGGTTGGTTCAATCACAGACCCTTTACTTGTCTCCATCTGTAGAGATGAGGAAACGCGTAAAGGAGCGAACTTTGAGCTAATCGGCGGCAAAGCTCCCAACTTTGGAGGCGATAGAGAATGTTGAGATGTGGGTTTGTTAGGGTTTTGAAGATGAATTCTGCAAAGAGAGGCTGAAGACAGGGCCATGAGATGAGACGGAATCCTAAAGGTTGGATTTTTAGCTTCTTTCTTGGGTTGATTTTGGAATGAAGAAACTGAAAATGTGTTTATAAATGTTGAGATTGAGACAACCAAACAGTTTGGTGTTTTGGGGATTTTATCATTTATATTTATTATGGTACAAAATTAGTGGTTATCTTTTATTTGATATATTTGGAATAAAAAATTCTTACTTTTTTGGGTAAACCTGATATCTACATAGTAACATGTTTGATATTTTCATGAGAAACAATAAATGCCTGAAATTTGGTGGACTTTAGATGTTTATCTCTATAGAGAGGATGAGGTTGGTGGCATTGGCATGTGGATGTGCATCCATCTTACAATGTTGAACTTATCTGATATATTCATAATTTACTTACTTCAATTTGTTTCAGATCATTGCAATATCAATCCCAAAATATAGAGGTTTATTTTCAAGTTCTAACTATTAGAAAGAAAAATTGTGAGAGAAGAAATAAGACACCAAAGCGTGAGACATAAATAAGTATGAGTGATTTGCATATGAGTAACTTGAAGAAACATACCATTGTAATCCTCGATCGATAAGGGTACTTATGGAGGGCAACCGAGAAGATGCGACCATGCATTTCAGAGTTTGATGCAGCCATTTCTGGAACAAAGCTTTCACTCGAACAGAAGACCTCAGATGGATCTTACACAATTGTCTTATGAAGATTTGCGAATCCAAGTTTGTTTAGTCGGTTGGCTACAGGGCTAACCCATGATTTATGTGGGTTGCCGCATTTAATGTCCATGATGTCTACGAGTTGAAGCCCTTTCTTGTCATGTTATTCTCTTTTTGGAGTTCCGTCAAAGGAAATATTGTTGGAAGAACAAAGCATGGGTATTTGACGGCTGCTGCCAGCATAACCCTTGGATTTTTTTGGAGATTCAGAAGTTACATTGTTTGTTAATCTGCTGTTGGCGCTGCTTCTTGCTTCATCCAGTGACCTTCTAGCTTGCAGTCTTCTAGGAGTGGCACCACATAGAACTGAAACTGGAGCAATTTGCAGTCTATTTCTTGAATTTGTAGATTCTAGTTCCCAAGTCATCAGAGCGCCAACTGTACCTACAGCTCCCAAATTTACGGAACCTCGGCCACCTTTAATACTCTCCAAAGATTGAGCCATGGTTACTGCATTCACCAAAGTTGCGAACTAAAATCTTTATAAGCCGATATCTCCTCAAATTGTCAATCAACTGACGAATTGGCAAGATGTAATGTAGATTGTACACAGCCTGCTAACTGACAATCAAGCGTGGAGACTAAAGCAGTAAACTAGTTAAGCATTTGAAGCAACTCAACTCCAAAATCCACACAAATATTCATTTTTCACTCACAGGAGAAGCTTCCCCCAGCTCAATTGATCCAGTGTCACTCAAACCCCACCCCCCAAAACCGCCACAAACAATCCACAATCTCTTCAGCTCACTCATCCTTCTCCACAGATCTCAACCAAAAATAAACAACACACACCCCCACCCAAGAAAAAAGCCCCAATCCATTCTGCTATAAAAAAAAACCCTACCACCACCAAACTAACAGCACATCAGATAGATTCACACATACCCAGAAAACCATTTTCGATTTGCTGCCTCTGGTTGCGAATTCAACCTCTTTTGATTATAAAGATCCGACCTTTACTGCTTTGACGATGTTCAAATGAATGCCCAAACATGTCTCCAGTCACCCACTGCCAGATCTAAATATTCCTCTCCAAATAAAAAATTAAATAAAAAATTAAATTTACCAATTAACTAATTAATTTAATAATTAATTCGCTAACCGCAACTTAATAGAAACGTTAATCTTATTACTATTTATTTTCCAATAAAATTCAAATTAATTTAAAACTTAATTACTTGCATAATCCATTTCGATTTTTGAATTAATTTTCAGTTTTCGAAATTTCATCTCATCACCAGATTCGATTTCTCTCTCTACAACATTCTCAAGCTTCTTGCTTCACCAAAACCCTAACGATCCGATTCCGATCCGACTCTCATGCTTCCCTAATCGCTTTCATCAAATCAAGCATGACGTCATCACAACCACAAATGCTCAAAACCTCAACCAAACCACCACAACCCAATACAGCAACTCCGCCTTCGTCCAGATCTTCCTCATTATCGGCTCATTTAGCAACGATCGAGCTCAAGCAACGCATTCTCACTTCCATTTCAAAGCTTTCCGATCGAGACACGCATCAGATCGCGGTTGAAGATTTGGAGAAAATTGCGCAAACCCTAACTCCAGATGGAATTACCATGTTTTTAAATTGCTTGTATGATTCGGTTAATGATCCTAAGCCGGCTGTGAAAAAGGAGTCTTTGAGATTGTTGGCTTTTCTGTGTTCAGTTCATGGTGATTTGTGTTACACGCATTTGAGTAAGATTGTGTTGAACATTGTTAAGAGGCTTAAGGATGCTGATTCGGCAGTTAAGGACGGTTGTCGGGATGCGATTGGGTTGCTTTCTGCGCATTATGTGAGGTCTTCTGGTGCTTCTGTGGTGGGGCTGTTTGCCAAGCCTTTGTTTGAGGCTATGAGTGAGCAGAATAAAGGAGTTCAAGCTGGTGCTGCATTGTGTATGGCTAGGATGATAGAGTGTGCCACTGATCCGCCTGTTTCTGCTTTTCAAAAGTTGTGTCCTAGGATTTCAAAGCTCTTGCATAGTCAGAATTTCTTGGTGAAATCGGCTCTTCTGCCTGTTGTTGCATGCTTGTCACAGGTATGTTTAAGGCACTTTTTAAAGGTATTTTTCGCAAAGTCAGTTGTCTGAGTAGATTAGTTGCTCCATTTCTTTGCCAAATTAGAAAGAAATGCAAGAGGCTTTAGAAACCAACATGAGCTAAATAGTTTTTAGTAAAAAAATGCAGCACTAAATTTGATGTTGTTAGTGTTGGCACCTTAGCATTAATGCTCTTGGAATACGGAATAGTGCAGATAGCCATATACATAACTGATAGCTGGTATTATTTATTGTGACAGTATTAAGTAGATAATTAATCAAATGTAAACTTGCTTCAGGTTGGAGCACTTGCTCAACAAAATTTGGAGTCCTTACTACCTAGCATCCATGAGTGTTTAGGGAGTCCAGATTGGGCAACTCGTAAGGCTGCAGCTGACTGCTTGATTGCTCTAGGACACCATTCAAGCCACCTTATTAATGATAAGGCAGAAGTCACTTTGACAGTACTAGAGTCCTGCCGCTTTGACAAGGTAATAAACTGAAGCATGACGGGATTAGCTGATTTCTTGCGTGGTCCCCTGCTCCTGTGTTACTTTAAGTCGTCCCTGGTGATTTGCTTTCACCTGACAGGAATTCCTGAATTCACTCAACTAAATAGATATTTAGATTTGTGCTATGTTGTTCTACCATTATTTATTATTGTGGCACCTGCTTCTCTAATATTTTGCGAGTATAAAGGAACTTTTTCGTATTAGTTTATTTTTGCTTCCAGCAGGTATGGAAGAGTTGTTTAATAATGCATCATAATTTCAGATTAAGCCCGTTAGAGATAGCATGACAGAAGCATTGCAGTTGTGGAAGAAGCTCGCTGGCAAAGGAGATGGAGGACCAGATGATCAAAAAACATCATCTGCTGGTTAGTCGATTTTTCTATATATCCTGCATGATTCCCTTTTTTAGTAATTTTACTTAATCACCCATTTTCTGTTTTTCCATTTTTAAGGTTCGGAACTAGCAGATGATAATGCTACAAATACACAGACCGGTGAGAGAAAATCAGAATCAAGAGTGAAGGAATTCTCAAACGTCTCGCCTGTTACATCTGATTCGAAGACCAGAGCTGCTATAATTCTTGACAAGGCTGCTGGGATACTTAAGAAAAAGCCACCAGCCTTATCTGATAAAGAGATAAACCCAGATTTTTTTCAAAAGCTTGAAACCAGGATTACTGATGATTTACCAGTAGAGATTGTTGTCCCACAACGCCTCCAAAACGCCTTAAAAAATGAGGAAGAAGCAGATCAGAACGATGCAGACTCTAGGAAAATGTCAATTATATGGAAACTGTGCAGCCAAATGATGCCAACGGTTCTGTCAATATTAGACAGCGTATTATTGAGAGAGGTGGCTCTCAGTTTTCTAAACAACGAGAAAATAGTGACCTCAGTTCTGGCAAGATTGATGCAAATCAACGGGAGTCATCTGGTAGGCTTTTTGGATCAAAGTCTGATGGTCAGTCAGAAAGTGGCTTTTTGAATAACAAAGGAAATTGGCTAGCAATTCAGAGGCAGTTACTTCAATTAGAGAGGCAGCAATCACACCTCATGAATATGTTACAGGTGAGTTTACACCGTCGAGTTCCCATTTTAAATCTCTTTCTTGTTTTTTTGTTTTTTGTTTTTTTGTTCATTATGTTCTGCGTTCTGCCTAAATATGCCTTTATTTTGGGGCAGGAATTTATGGGGGGTTCACATAATAATATGGCAACTCTTGAAAATCGAGTGCGTGGCCTGGAGAGAATAGTTGAGAACATGGCACATGATTTGTCAATGTCATCAGGCCAAAGAACTAATAGTTACTTGGATGGATATGGGGGGAGCTCAAACAGACACGGAGGGAAGTACAATGGGTACTCAGACTATTCAAGTTCAAAATATGGGAGCACAGGTGATGGGAGAATGTCCTATGGGGAAAGGTTTGCTCAGTCAGGACGGGGTTCTTCATGGAGACCCAATGCATCTGAGCCTTGGGATTACCACTCATTTAATAATTCAAGAAACGGGCCAATAAACTCTAGAAGGGCGGGGGCAAGTTCAATGGATGTAAGATCTCCAAAATCGGATCACAGCAGTGATCAAGTTGTCAATAGGAGAGCATGGGGAAAGAATACTGGACCTTTAAGGCTAGGCGAAGGTCCATCTGCAAGAAGTGTTTGGCAAGCTTCGAAGGATGAAGCTACTTTAGAAGCAATTCGAGTGGCTGGAGAAGATAATGGATTGACACGCACTGCTAGGGTTGCCATTCCAGAATTAACTGCAGAAGCTATGGGAGATGAGAATGGTTTGCAGGAGCGGAATCCTATTTGGACTTCTTGGACAAATGCAATGGATGCACTTCATGCTGGTGATTTAGATACTGCCTTCGCAGAAGTGTTGTCAACAGGAGATGATCAATTGCTGGTGAAGCTGATGGACAGAACTGGACCTGTAATTGATCAACTCACGAATGAGGTAGCATGCGAGGTTTTAAATGCTGTAGGACAGTTTCTGCTTGAGCATAATTTGTTGGACATTTGCTTGTCTTGGACTCAACAGGTAAACTTTCGCAGCACTTCTGGTCAGTATCTTGTTGATGTTGTTATAAAATATTCTTTTATTAAAGAAAAAGTTGCACAGTGACATTTTTGGACATTATTCTCTGCCTCTGTGGTATAGGGAAGTATTATTGAGGGGATTTCCTATGGGTGGTGTGTGGTTACACATTGAGCCCTCTACTTTATTTTTTCATGTTGGGTTTATAATAAAACAAATTGGTTGTCCGATTTCCAAACAACATTTTAGAAATTAGTTGAGTAACATTTGGGTAGCAAATATATGTGCCTGCAATTATAGTCTTACAATTAACATGGCTTGCTATCAAGTTTACAGCTTTTTGCTCATCATTTCTCTATTCATCTGCATCAGCTAGCAGAAATCATTTTGGACCATGGGCCAGATTCCATACCTGTCCCTGAGGAAGTGAAAAGAGACTTTTTGCTGAACTTGAATGAAGTCGCATCTACAGTAGAGTTACCAGAAGACTGGGAAGGAGCTGCTCCAGAACTTCTGATGGAGCAGCTTGCATCATCCTGGGAAATCGACCTGCAACAATTGGACAAGTAGTTAAGTTCACTGATGCCTTCTCATCTAGCCCATGATTTGTGAAATGGTGGACTAACACCAGTCTCGCCAACACTATCAAGTTGTATTTTTTATTTAGCTTTTCCTGCGAGCCTAGAGTATCATACCAAAGAAACTGAGTTTTGTGTGACTTGTATATCTTTTCGCAATTCGAGTTTGTCTTTCAAAGACACTATTATGAGTTCATGCACATTGGTATAAGGTGTGGTCTGGTGTGGTCTGGTGTGGTCTGGTCTGGTCTGGTCAAACTGAGTCGTGGTTACTAAAATCATATTAATTTGTACAATGAATTTGACAAAAAAGAATGATCAAAGATCCTTCACTTTTGAACGCTGATAATATGATAATATTTTACATGAAAGCCAGCTGAAATTTCTATGTACAAACTACAAAGGCACCCAAAAACTCAATGCACCTCCATTTCCATCTGGTCAATCCATCCAAAACTTTACCCTGAAATCTTGTAGTAGTTACATCAACAAAATCTTTGCAAGAGTTGCTTCCACTCTTCACAATGGCATGGCAGTTGTATACGCAAAACCTTCGTCAGAAACTGTTCAGCTATGAACATTCGTGGAAGGAGAACCTTTTCTACTTGGCAGCATACCAATTCTGAGCACACTTAGCATCCACGGCTAAATCAACTTTTAGAATATTTTCCCCATCGAAAGGCTTGGCCATACAATTAACAACAATTGCTTTTGCTTCTTCGGATGATTCCGTTGGTCCTTCTAAGATAACTTCATCATGAACCTGTTCGCACAAAAGTTATGTGAATTTATGAATCCTTACAACTATCGATGATGTTAACCATAAGGATGAAACTTTGGCTATGAAATGTAAACCTGTAGTATTAGCTTCCATCCTAATTCTTGCAATCTCTTATTTCTTGTTATTTCCAACATTGCACACATAGCAACATCAGCAGCACTTCCTTGCACAGGGGTATTGATGGCAGCTCGCTCAATGTGGTTTTTGAGTGATGATGAAGCCCCAGCAACTGAAGGAAATATACGAGCTCTTCCTAACAAAGTATGAACTTTCCGATATTGAATGGCTTCTATTTTACGCTGTTCTTGCCACTTTAGTACCTCTTGTCTGTCGTTATACCAACGCTTTACTGTTTCTTTAGCTTCTTTGACCGATACCTAATTATTAAGTAAAGTAAACTAATGTTTCATTGGACATTAAACATTATTCAATATCAGCGGACTTGCTAACCTTCCAATCTCGAGCAAGACCAACCGGTGTTTTTCCATAAGCAATGGAAAAATTCAGCATTTTAGCCTTCCTTCTTTCCGAAGCGAAAGCATCCTAGACGATTGTGTTTATTTACATTAAACCCCAAGACTTATATTTATAGTCAAATGTTGATGTGCACTGTTACATCTTCGTCACAGCATGAAGCCATTATGTGAAAAGAAAAATTAATAATATAGTTACCTTAAGAAGAGGAACTGGAGGCTTATCTTCACCTGACTTTGGATGCCATTCAAGCAGTGCCCGTTTTTGTTCAACAGCTTCTCGAATATGTGGATACATGTTCATTGCTGTTCTCGAATGGAAATCGCCACCAGCTTTAAAGGCTTCCATCATACTCTTGCAGTTGGCAAGATGTGCAAGGATCCTCAGTTCCAACTAATAATATACAACACATATATGCACTTTGATCAGCATAAAAATGATCATGAAGTTAGTGGAGTTATGGTTGAAGGATAGAGCTTCTTGCCTGTCCATAATCAGCAACAACAAGGGATTTCCCCGGTGCTGCAATAAAAGCTTGACGAATCTTGTATCGATCTTTCTCCAAGGCAGGTTGATTCTGTACGATAACATTTTTTATCAGAACTTTTTAATTATGCAGAATCATTACAAGATATTAATAGCCTAATAAAGGAAATTCTTTACACCATATATAAACATCTTGGTACTTGGTACTCACAGGATTAAACAACATATATAAACATCTGAAATAATTGTGATGTATTGTGATTCACGACATCAAAAAGGTGAAACAAGTTTGGTACAAAGCAGTAGTAAATAGTTACGCACAGCACCTTTCAAGTTTGCTGAATTATTTAGTGATGGATAAGAATTTTTTGAGAGTGAGTTCAGCTATGAACCTGGAGATTTGGTCTCCTAGCTGATAAACGCCCAGTTTCAGTATTGATATTTAATGAACAATGTATTCGACCATTCTTCCCAGATATATGGCTGCCCTGAAGAATATGGCATGCCCAAAATATGAAGCTGCGTATTGCACAATAAAATATAAATTGAAATGAGATGCTGAATGAAGTTAAATTATATATTATGTACCTGCAAGGGGAGAATAAAATTGGATATCAAGGAGTCAATAGAGCACATTTGACATAAAGCTGCAATGGCATGACACGCCTCCTTTCCCTTCCGTCCTCCACCAAAGGCCTTATACGCTGTTCCAAAAGCAGATGTGCCCTTTGTTACATCCACGTCTGGTTGTTCAGAATATTCTAAGCCTTCGTCAGCCAACATGTCATTTTCCAAGTCATCAGACTCCCCATCTGAAGGGTCGGCTGTGAATTCAAACTCAGCAGATATCTTTCCAGCCATTACCTTTAAAGCATCGCCACTCATGGAGGGCCAACCGCTTGCTGTGTACATCTCTGTTGGCATGTCATCAACAATGCTGTGGAGAGTAATAGTGCGAAACTTTGTTGCACTTTTCTTCCCCTCTTCAACAATTTTATCAACATTTGGCACCTTGAACTTTTTTTCCTTGGGAAGAGTCTCACTAGAGTCTTTGCTGGAATGTTATAAATCCATGTACAAGAACATCATTATTATGGGGATCTAATATCACAAATCAACAAAAGTAAATTGTACATCTATAAAGGAAGAAAATTCAGCAAGAGTTGGCACGAAAAAAGAAAACCACTAATTGTCAAAGATGAAAAAACACCTAAAAAAGTAAATGAAAGTGATATTATACAGATAACTTATCCAACGTCAAAAGATAATTCCATGAATTTGTACCCCCAGGATTTAATAGAGTGGCCAATGTATACTAATTTAACGTTACCTAATTCAGCATTTGTAAAAGGGATCAATAGATAGTTTAAATGAGAAAGAGGGTAGAGCAAAAAATCAGAAAAAGGAAAACAGGGCAAGATCTCGTGATGTCTGTCTTTGGTCAACGGTCTTGAGATTTTGTGTTTCACTGTTTATGGTAGTGACATGAAGGACATGTAAATACTTAATCACACTCACATATTAATTTTCATCACAAGCTTCACCAAAATTAGAGGAAGCAACATCATAAAATGGGTTACCAGTTTGTGATTCCACCAAAAAAAAGCTGCCGCAGTTGTGTGTCACTGCCAACATTCATTAATGCAGCATCAGGACAGAGTCGGGATGCCCATTTGCGAAATCTATCAGCAGATATCTTTTGCTCTGCAATGGCAACCTTCTCTATCTCTGATAAGTATGCTCGATCAACAAGCATGCCCTCAGTCTCCATTTTTACTAATAGGTCACCAAATGGTTGCCAGTACAACTCATAAAAATCAAACATGGTCCCCTTTCGACGGCCATCCATAATCCAATCGCTAATTTCTAACTTATTCCTCAGACTCTCGTAGAGTTTCAATGTGCTTATTGAATCCAAGGCCGAGTAGCATACCCAAGGCTTACGTTCCTCTCTCTGAAGCTCCTCAACGGGAGGGGTACAAACAATCCTTCCCTCTGATCCATCTTTCTTTAACTTTTTTCTGCCAAAGATAGTTTTCATTGATACTTTTCCAATTAACTTTTCCTCTTCTTTGCATGACTTTGGAATATTCATGACTTTCTCATTGCTTGTGAGTGCTTCAAGAGAATACCCACCATTTGTCCGCCTTGAAGAGTCCCATAATCGTGCCATGTGCATTGTGTCGGCATGAAACCCAGATACTGCAATCCCGTAATTCTCTATGATATGTTTATCAAAACTGTAATTGTGCCACACCTATAATTACGCATAGCGCGTCAGTTTCCATTACAATACATCAACAATCAAGATGAATAAACATCAGGAGTGAAGTACGCAATTATAAACCAAATCTAATTCAATCAAGTAACCAAATACAAACAATACGACGAAATGAGCCAAATTAACAAATGAAATTCTTAGAATTGTATCAGAATTGCATGAGCAATTAACCTTCCTGATTGTAGGGTCCTCAAAGAATGGTGCAAATTCAAGAAGAATTTCTTTTCCGCCGCCATCAAGAACATCTACCCAAATACATGATTTCCCTTTTCCATAATCTGCTTGAGGTCCAGAATATATGCTAAAGCATATTATCTCCCCGTGGTTTACAGGGGTTTCCTGTTTCACATCTATTTGGGCCACCTGAGACAACAATGAAAGCCCAGATGAGGAAATCAACAAAACTGCATAAACTGAAGTGCTAATGAAGAATATAGCTGAAGGGTGTAAGTTGACGGTTATAGATTGTGTAAGCCTATAGCATTACCTATGGATTTGCATTAAACTGAATCTACATTGATCAATATATACCTCTGTGTCACATCCGTGGATCAGGTTTTTATACTTGGTTGTGAGCTTCTTGACAACCTTCTTGGCAATATGAACACTGTCAACTATAAGAACTTTTCCATATATGGTTTGAAGCCTTTTGCAAAGATCTGATTCCTTGGCGTCAAATTCTGGCTGCTCGGAAATAAGCTTAACTTGGGAATGGATGGTTGCATGTGACCCATTGACATTATTTTTTGAGTCTTGATCAGTATCCGGCTCAAACTTTTCCTGCTCCTTTTTAGTCTGATTCTTCTCGAGTGTTGATTTATTGGATCGGACATAAGCACGTGCCTTTGGCTTCTTAGAGGATGGATGCTCCTCCATAGGTATCGGATAATCATGAGGGAAACCATTCCCAAGCCCATTAAGCTTGACTTGGGAATGGATGGTTGCATGTGACCCATTGACATTATTTTTTGAGTCTTGATCAGTATCCAACTTGCACTTTTCCTGCTCTCTTTTAGGCTTCTTCTCGAGTGTTGATACATTAGATCGGACATATGCTCGTACGCTTGGCTTCTTAGAGGATGGGCGCTCCTCCATATGTCTCGAATTATCATGGGGGAAACCATTCCCATTAAGTGAATTGCTTCCACTCTTTGTTTTCTCTACGTACACCCTTTGAGACCTAGAAATGAGCGGAAAGCTGCTGTGGCTGCCAAACTCATTATCTGCACTGCTACCCCTCCTACCATCCTGCTCGACTTGGGTGTTTGCAGAAGACGCAGGGACACTACTTTTAACAGTCAATTTATATAACATTTTGTCCTCTCTACACTCATCTGCAACCCGTTTCCAAGGTTCCAAAAGAGGACTAGCAGGTTGCTGACCAAGACTGGCCATCCCCATGACCCCCCATTGTTTCTTAAATTGTGCACGCTTAGACAATCCATAATGACTGGGAATACCAAAGGATCCAAGAGAATTCCTTCTCCATACTCTCCTGCATTCAGTACTGGTAAATTGTAAGTAAAAAAACCAACCACATAAAACACAACAGAAACTATAAGCTAAAGCCACATGAACTGATGAAGTATCCATTAAAAAGCCATACGAAATTATATAAGCTAAAACAAAACACCTAATTTTACCGAACTCCCAAATGCCATATTTTCAAAACACCAATGTATAATTAGTTAAAATCGAAAAACACCCATTTCCAAAAACCAGCTAAAATGCAGTTAAACCCTAAAACACCTCCACCACCACATGGCCTGTTCACAAAAAACAAAAAAGCAAGACGAGGTGGACCTGGCAATGGATAAGGAACGAGATGAAGCAAAACAACCCGGTAAAGATGAATTAGGAGTTAACAATGGGTTGGGTACAACGCCACCGATGGCCGCCATCCTTCCGAGCTTCAAGCCACCGTGTGTAATAGGAAGAGCCAGACCTCTCAATTTCTCTCTACAGTCAAATCTTCAAATTCTCAACACAACAAAACACAATCACTCAACACAAAAGAAGCAGCTTCGCCTGCTTTGCTGTCTTCCGGCTGCCGAAATTGGAAAGATAGAGAGCTGCGGCGACACTCCTAAACCCTGATGACACCTCCACTTCTCATTTTCGTTTTTTTTTTTTTTTATTTTTTTAATTACAATTTAAGGGTTTTGTCTTTTGAATTCTAACAACACTTTTTTGTACATTACTCTTTTCTTTTTGAATATTAATTTTGTTAATTTTTAAATATTTGAAGAAAAAGAAAATGCCTTATGAAAAATTGTTAAAATGTTTTTACTATTAAAATCGTTAACAATTTGTCAAAATGAAATAGTTATTACTGATTTGCGCGCGAAATTGTGCAGTATGCAGTAAAACACTGTCGTTCGATTTCAGTAAAACTACGTAATTTTATATAAATTTGAACGAATACACTCTATAGTATACAAACCAAAGACTGTAGGAAGTGGAATGTCATTTTTCCTCTAGGCCAACTTCAGTTGGCATAGAACTCATTGCATCAACATCTTCTACTTCTTCTTCTTCCCTATCACATTTAGGGGAATGAGACTCAGATGCAGCATCTTTTCCATCTTCCTGATCTTTTTCTAAAGCTAAGTACTCGACGGCTGTCACGACGTCACTGATCAAAGGCCGAGTAGAGTCTTCCTCCGCTAGGCACATTGCTGCAACTGCAAGAGCTTGGTATAAACCCTTTATAGGGTATTTATCTTCGAGTAACGGATCAGCCATCATTGTGAACTTTCTTCTGTCTTTTAACAATGGTTGTGCCTGTAAAACCAGGTAACCCAAAATTTAAAGAAGTTTTCAGGCATTTTTCAGACAAAACAGTAAATAGTTTCGGTCTTGAAATTTCGAATGAAGGAAATATTTACGTACCCAAGTAACAAGGTTTTGCTCTTCGGTCGGTCTATTGGTATCTATAACTCTTCTTCCTGTAATGATTTCCAAAAATACTACACCATAACTGTAAACATCTGATTTTGTAGTTAGTTGACCTGTCAGTGCATATTCCGGAGCGCAGTACCCGTAAGTTCCCATTACTCGAGTTGAGACGTGAGTTTTACCGCCTACTGGACCGACTTTTGCAAGTCCAAAATCAGAAAGTTTTGGGTTGAAATCTTCATCTAAGAGAATATTTGATGCTTTAAAATCTCTATATATAACTGGAGGATCAGCTTTATCATGCAAATACTCAAGTCCTCGCGCAGCCCCTTCGGCTATCTTCATCCTGGTGTTCCAATCAAGTGGCTTTTTACTAGGATCTAAATCTGGAAGACATATATCATGAAGTTCAGTCAGACCGCGCTTAGAATTGTTACAGCGGATGAAAAAAGATTTTCAAAGTTAAGAAAATACCAAGAAGATGATCCTCTAAGGAACCATTAGCCATGTATTCATAGATCAAGATCCTCTGGTCACCTTCGGCGCAATATCCAACCAAGTTGACGAGGTTCGGATGATGAAGAAGACTAAGCATCAGAACTTCAACTAGAAATTCTCTATTTCCCTGGAAGCCATTTCTATCAAGTTTCTTAACAGCAACAACCTAAACAAAAATAGAAGAAACCTGAGCAACGCACGAAAAAAATACTTGGAAGATTACGCGCAACATTTTCTGCTAAAGACTATAGTGTAGCATCATGTTACCTGATTTGTGCTTGGAATAGTCCCTTTGTACACCCTTCCAAAACCACCTTCGCCTATAAGCGCAGCAGGGTCGAAGTCGTTAGTAATTTTACGCAGCTCGCTGTACTTAAAAACTTGAGCTGATATATTCCCTTTCCCCATTTTCGCAATTTCTTCTTGTATGAATCTTTCTTTACTTGTATCTGCAAAATGTTGATACATTCAAAACAACAATTTGCTCATAATCAGAAATAAATTGAATGTAACTAAATGTCTACGCTACAATTTTAGTCCGGTAAGGATTCAAGCTGACCATCGAACCATACCAGATTTGAAAGAAATGGCGGAAAATGAGGCCAGAGTTTTTGTTTTATGAAACTCTTTGATACTTTTCCTCAAAGACTTTCTATTCTGGTTGGCTTCCGACATACAACATGGAAAACAACTCATTTTTGCTCAAGAAAATATTGTCCAATGTGAAGAAAATGCAGATTCCGGATGACTCAACGCTCATACGCAAGCGGCGCAAAAAGAAAAAAGGGTCAGGAAATGTAGACGTCGCGGAGACAATGATAAGCTGAGAGATCCAATCCAATCCTTGGAGAGTCTCCCTGTTTCTGGTCTCTCAGGAAATGAAAGCTTTTGATCAAAAACCATCTTATACTGACTATTTAAGGAACATTTAGTTTCTTCGATTTTACTCACAAATTTTTGATTCACTATGTTTAGCAACCCGGTCTTCCTACATTGAAGGCCTTTTGATTTTGAGCACAGCTCAGCTAAGTCATCTTCCTCATCCTAATCTCCTCTGAATTCCATTTTTCGAAAAGTTTCTTGTTCGAATTTTTTTGGCAGTAGTTTTTCAGTTTCATTACCAACAAAATGATGATTTATGACAATACTTTTTAGTCAGGGTAATAAACTTATGTAACATGAATGAATGATCGAAAGTCGGAGCATAGAAACTTCATCGAAAATATGTAACCAGTATTTACAGCTGCTTCGAAGTATTTACAGATTGAGCTAGGACTAAAACTACTATGACTAAGAAGGTCAGAAAGAATAGCCTTTCTCAAGTTCAAGCTCAAAGTTCACATTTTCCGGGATTGTCTTCAAAAGTGGCTTCCATGCCTTATGTTCATCATCTTGTTGAGTTCCATTTTCAACCAAGTGACTCATCATCTCATGTAAACTCAAACTTTGAACTTCAACTTTCCTTATCAACTCTTCAAACTGCTTTTTACTAATCCTGATCCTCACTTGCTCCATCCCTCCTCTACCACTTTCATTTTCCAACTCGTCTTCATACCGATCTTCTCCGAAAACCTCCACCTCCTCGTCGAAATGTACTCTTTTGCACTTGTTGTTTGAGTTGAGAGACTCCCATTCTTCACCTCCCCATTCTGCACCTGTTTCTTTCTTCAGACAATTACCCATTTGAGCTTTCTCTTGATTTGTTGTAAAAACTGCAGCAGAAGATACATGAAGATGGTGTGTGTTAGATGGATTTATATAGAGTGGTATAATACAAATATATTGAATGGATGTGATTTTGTGGACTCTGTAGTTGCTTAGAGTTGAATTGAAAACTTGACTAAGTTTTTGTTTTGTTTTTTTTGGGATTTTGGAACACCAAATATGATTGGGACAAGAATGGTCTTAGGATTGTTAATCTTAGTATCTTAGCATGGCAGTTAACACGTGGGATTTTAATATAAAAAATGTTTGCATGACTTTGGAGGTCTGTGACGGCTGTCGACACTTGATCTTATCCTAATGTTGACGGCATCAAAATTGAATTTGGACTAATTCAAGACTTATCTACTCTTACTAACCTTTGTTTGAGAAAATGGTGAACTTTTGCAGGTAATTTTTTATGAAAAATTGTTAAACTGAAAACTTAAATCAAGTTATAAGCCACTTTTATTAAATGTTCGATCTTGTTTGAATTTTTTTATTGGTTTCGTATGATTAACAAGTTAAATCAACTTTACAAGTTTTAATTAGCTGATCACGTTAGAGGTTAGAATTAGCAAACTTGGAGTTGGCTTGTAGTGATCAACTTGCTTAGTTGTATTGCACGAGTTTGATTATTTAAAGTGTGTATAAGTAGTTTCTTACAGTTAGTAAACATCATACGTGAAAGCACATACAACGTTATTATGCATTAGTATATTTTAAGAGTACCATATAAGGGTTGCATCATTGCATCCCAAATTATTAGGATGTTCCAAAGCTTTATTTACAAAGTACTTACATATTTTATGAATGAATGAAGCTCTGGTTACAACGGTCATTCATATCCACGTTTTGTAGGATACATATTTCTAAGAAAAAATGATGCGTGTAGTTGTTAGACCAAGACCATGAACATTAGGCCAACTTATTATCTGAATGTACAACGCTTTTTGTAAAAAATGTATATTAATTATGGCTCATGAATATTTTCTAGAAAATTACAATAATTACCAAAATACTCTTAAATTCACAAATTTTCAAAACAAAAGTAACTTCATCAAGAGGGTATTATTGTCTTTTAGGTGCATTTTCCATTAAGAAATTCGTCAACGAGGTCTGGTCAAACCTAACTCCGATCACTCGGCAACAGCTGCGCATCTCTGGTTTGATCTTTTGCTAACTTTGTAGGTCGAATCGAAGATGTTAAGTCTCGTGCGACGTAGGATTGCGTGTAAAGGATCTCATTTGGTAAGAGCATCCTGATTCTGGCGATTCGGATTCTATTGCGATGTTTATTAGCTTAGGGTTCAGTTTTTTGTATCTAGTAAGTTTTGACATATTTTTATTAAATTTAGGTTTTTGGCCGTGCTAGAGATTCTGGGGCTTTTGTGGAGAAGGAGGTAATGGACATACATATGTTTTGTTTTTTAAGGGATTTTTCGCTTGTGTCTTAGTTAGTTGATTGCCGGCGCAGCGTTTTGAACTATTATAGAGAAGCTGTCAATCTCTAAAAGTAATCTGAGTTTATATGTGATAGGTAATCAATCACTCAAGAATATGTGGAAGTGTACGAAGCAGATCGTATCTAGTCCACTCAGGTTATGTTTCTCTTTAGGTTTAAATCCCATGGCTTTTTTCGGTCACATTTGCTTCATCTCATCTGGTATGATTGTTGATGTATATTAATTAGTGTATGCAGGCCAACCAGTTCATTTGAAACCAGCAAGGTTGGTGAACATTTCCTGCATCATATGATTATTCAAAATATTCAATTTAATAAGCGGCTTATTTTCATTTGTAAATACTACTCACGAGCCAATTTCCCATTTTTTGTATTATGAAAGTGTGTTTGCTGATTATTTTATTATACGAGCAAGGGAATTGATTATGTAGGTCATGCATTAGTCTTGCGAAGCATTTGATTTATATGTACTAATGTGTATGCTATTTAAGTATTGATATCCTTACATTACATATTTCCATTATGAAGGGAAGCCCTCGGGTTTCAGAGATTGAATACTACTCTAAAATCTTGGAGCAGGACTCTTTCATCTGACAATGGTATTTTCTTTAGTTTCTTTGATTATGTATAGCAATAAGCATGTGTACAAAGAACATTTAATTTATACTGTTGAATTTTCAATGAAACAAATAATAAATGTTGTTGTACAGGTGATTTTTTGATGCTGTTGTCCCTTATATGGGTGAATCTATTACTGATGGAACTCTAGCTAAGTTTCTTAAAAGTATGGCCTTAAAATCTCATTTGCCTGATTTCTCTGACATTTATTGCAGAATGTTGAGTTATATGTTGCATAATTAAGATTAAAGATTGTATGCAGATGTAGGCGATAGTGTGGCTGTTGATGAGCCAATTGCCCAGGTTGAAACTGATGAGGTACAAAATTAATAAACGATTATAGTTCACATTTTCAATTGTTATATTTGAACGAATCTGAATGTATTGCGAACTTAAGTTTACTTCCTAGTAAAACAATAGAATTTTCCGATGCTTAGGTCCATTTTCCGATGCTTAGGTCCCTTTAATGTTCTGTTAGAATCTTTTTAGAAGTTAACAAAAGCTCTTGAGATTTTTACTTATCCTCTTTGGAAAACATGTTGTACTTTTTTCACTCTCAACAGCAAAACATGTGTTAGTAGTTACTACTTGTAGTACATGCAGTTTGTATATTGTGAATTTTGCACAATCTAACTTGCTTTTCTTTCTTAAAAGGTGACGATAGATGTTGCTAGTCCTGATGCTGGTGTGATTGTGAGGGTAAGCTTGCTACATTCGTTGCCAGTACCATTATGAAGGGACTTGGACTTACAAATACAACCTCCATTGCAATTAGTTTATTGCGAATGAAGGTGATACTGTGGAGCCAGGTGCCAAAGTTGCTGTCATTTCGAAGTCTGGGAAGGTGCGACAGCTCATGTTGCACCCTCACAGACACCCTCTCCTCCTACCCCCACCACAAAGGTCGGTGAAGAGAAGACAAAACCTAAAGTTGAATCTACTGCTCCAGTTGAGAAGAAATCACCAGCCCTGCCAACGCCACCTCCCAAGCGATCAGCCTTTGAACCTCAGCTTCCTCCCAAGGACCGTGAAAGGAGGGTACGTATTCAAAGTCTGCATGTTCTCAAAAAGTTGTACACGATTTGTTGAATTTGGAAAAGTTAACTAGTTTTCCATGTATTTATGATTATTGTTATGTTTGAAGGTCGCCATGCCTAGGCTCAGGAAGCGTGTTGCTACACGCTTGAGATTCTCAAAACACATTTGCAATGCTGACGACATTCAACGAAGTTGATATGTAAGCCTCAATTTTTCTGTCATTTTGTATCATGGTCTGGTCTCTGGTGAGGTCCTGATACATTTAGTTGTTCATCGTGTTCTATGATGCTGCTTTTTCCATTTTGTTGGTGAGTTTTCCGTTTGACTATGGCCCTGATGGCTTACAATGTGAGTTCTCAAGAATAAAGTTTATTCTGGTTTCTTTCTATTGCTATAGATTATAGTATTTACGTCCAGCTTTTACTACCTCAGGACTAATCTGATGAAGCTGCGGTGAGTACAAGGACGCTTTTGTTGAAAAACATGGAGTGAAGTTGGGTCTTATGTCTGGTTTCGTGAAAGTATGTTTACTTTCTATCTCTGAACTTGCCGCTTTAGTATGAATTAATATATGCATTTTTATTTGATGCAGGCTGTTGTTAGTGGGCTCCAAAACCAGCCTATAATCAATGCAGTCATCGATGGTGATGATATTATTTACAAAGACTACATAGATATTAGTGTTGCTGTTGGCACCCCAAAGGTTTTCTACATTCCTTTATTACTTCTAATTTTTATCCACCTTTATCATAGATATAAGAGCTTATAAAAGGCATTTTCTCGCGTTCTTATCAACAGGGTCTGGTTGTTCCTGTCATTCGTGGTGCAGATACCATGAATTTTGCTGAAATAGAGAAGACAATCAACTCTCTCGCAAAGAAAGCAAATGATGGAACCATATCAATTGATGAAATGGCTGGAGGTACATTCACAATATCAAACGGTGGTGTTTATGGAAGCCTTTTGAGCACACCAATTACCAACCCACCACAGGTTGGCCCTCATGAACTTTGTCATGTTTCATTATAAAGAATAAAAATTATTATATTCATCATCACTTGATATTCATTGGCCAGTCTGCAATTTTGGGCATCCATTCTATTGTAAGTCGTCCAATGGTTGTCGGCCAATGATGTACCTCGCTCTGACATACGACCATAGACTGATTGATGGAAGAGAGGCTGTTTTCTCTTGCGAAGAATCAAAGATGTGATCGAAGACCCTCGCAGGCTCCTCCTTGATATCTAAAAAGTATGAACGTGACCTGCTTTCACAGACTTTGTTCACGATCACCGGCTGTGCTTACCCTTATTTAGGGTCACATACAGAAGAAACTTCGATCAGGATGTCTACTGGCTGATAACTTGAATTTCCAGTTGCATATCTATTCAATTTTTGATGAAACACCTCTGAGAAGCTTTCTTATTCTAAGCAATTTTGATTTGGTGTAACCGCTGGTTTATATTGATAGTAAAACTCCTGCATATTGACTAAGGAATTGGTATCACAAGAACCGAATTTCCCAAAATAAATCTGGTAATGTACAACAACAAACATGTATCCAATTGACTGGTTCAGAAGTCCACTGAGCAGTCAATTTTATTGAAACATACATGCAACGTCATTGTATCGATTAACACATACTTTGACACCATCCACAAGACTACTTTAAGAAGATTATTACATTGTAGACTTGGTACAGCTGACTTCACTATGCAGCTTCAGCAAAACCAACCCTCATATTTCCGGAGTCGAAGACTGTGTGGAACTGACCCATGAACACATCTCCAAGGATCCTGATTGTCAAAACAACAGGAGGTCAATACAACATGTATGATTTATGACAACAAGAATATTCCAAACAAAAAGATACGATCTGATAAGATAAGATTACCAGAGAGGCCCTCTTGGAGGTGGCACATCTAACGCTCCAAATCCACTGATGCATTGTGATTCACCTCCCGCGCTAATTTTGAGGACATACTGCTCAACCAAAAATATACGTAAGCAGAGTTATTGTGAGAAAAAGGTGTGAAATGAGAGCACAAACCGCACCTGTTCAGGAGTGAGTTCAAATTCTTTTCCTCCAATGGTGAAAGAAACGTTTGGCATGGCCGACAGATTGTCACAATCAACCACTGATTCACCCATTGGGCTGGGGAGACGTTCGCAAAGCTGGTCGTGAGAAATGTGTAAGCAAACAGACATTCAAAAACAATAATATAACTGAATCACCAGGGTTTGGTTTACCTGATTTACATATTCAATGATACGTTCTTGTGTCTGGTTCTGCTTGAGCTGGTTCTGCATCCACACCACTGCCATCTCGCAAGCAGAGCAAGTGGCGTCATGTAGATCTCTAAGCTTCTTCTGGTTCACCTCACTTACCACGCTCTCAATAACATTGCTGCAGGTAAAGCAGTAAAACAGTCAAGGATAAGATGAGGTTGTCAGCTAAAACATTTGACATATCTTGGAAAAAGTTAATTAGGTGATATACCCCACACCACGAGCTCCATCAAATGTGCACAACCCGATTTGGGAGCAGATTTTCTGAGGTTGTTCCTAAGACAAAACCCGAACAAACATAATGAAATGCAGACCTTATAGATTTCAAGACAATGAGTTAGACATCAGGCATACCTTATCCAAGAGCATACTGATTATCTGGTCTCCATATTGAGCGACCACAGCCTTGCACTCTTGCCCGACAACCCCCGATGCCCCAATAGCGTGATTAATTTCAGTAATAATACTCTGCAACACAAACATTCATGAGAAACCACTCCCTGCCTCATGAATGATAAACTGGAAACCTTGTTTTGCATTTTAAGAATTCATAGACAAATATAAAATTAAGCACACCAATGCAAGCTGCAAAGTTGAACTGGAGTTACAGTCTGACGACAAGTACAATCGTTATTGCGATTCAACCATTAATCCCAAACACCGAGTATATAATTATAAGGTTCACTTAGGAAAGGAAATGTCTGTCAGGCACAAATACAGACACTCATATGTTTTCTAGATTATGTGCAATGGAACTTTATCTCAAGCTTAAGATAAAACCAGAGAAAGCGTACGCACCGTAGGACCAACCAACAAAGAGGTACCAGAATCAGCAATTGCTGCGCAGCCATCAGCGCAAAAACCTAACATCATAATAATACATGTGTAAAAGGTTAATAACATTTGAATTTGCCAAAATGGAAACATTATGATTAAAAAATTAGCTGCATACCGGTAGTCTTTCCTCCAATCAATACATCACCCATGTCAAACTGCATAAAAGAACCCTCATGTTTCAATTTGGAAATCGAAAAAATCATTTACAGGTTAATCTTTCAAGAAGATGCATTCAAAAATGTACCTGCCAGTAGCCTTTCTGCGTCACAGGAACGTACGTATGTTCTCCAACGAAATGGTTGGGGTCAACTCCACCAAAAACAAGTTCACCACCCACATCGCTATCAGCATTTCTGTCGAACCAGAATGAAAACACTGGTTCGTTGACAAGACCCTGGTTCACCATGTTGTACCTGAAAGAGCTCCACTTTAATATAACTTTCGGAGTTCTTTACAAATTACAATTATACTACAAAACCCTTAAAATGTCACGAAGGCCGCATTAGACATAGTTTCATACCATACAGGTACTGCGTTGCCAACTGAAATCTCTTGGAAACCGAGACCCAATATGCCGTCAAACTTAGAAGCCAAAAAAGTGAGACCGGGCTCTTTGGTTGCCTCAATAAATTCCTGCATGTTGCAATTTTATGAGAAGAAAAAACAGAAAGCGACTTAGTTGAGCCAGCGTTCGTCAATGAAATTAGTTAACCTGGTCTTTCACTACAAGATCACCAACTGTTACGTAATCTTCGCTGAAGAATCCAGAGATAGCCCCAGTTCCATACTGAATAGCAGCTTCTTTTCCTGATATTGAGTTTAATTCAAACTATCAATATGAATGCTGATATTCGAAACGATAGCAATCTACCTTTTTATCTAGATAAAGTAAATGCTTTTGTAACCAAATTACAACGATAAAGTGTTTATAAAACAAATTTGAAAAGAAATACTTAAATAGTAAATGGCAAAACAGTGGATAGACTTCAAAGAGAGGTTTTAACATTAATAGCTACATGAAGAGAAGTTACCATTCTTCTTATAGGTTGTTGACCGGCTAGCCTTGTACTTGGGATGCAGTAAGCACGCAATCTACAGTGACATATGACAAGGATGTTAACTTATTTATCATTTAATATGACAAATTTCAAAAGCTGATCCTTTTAAGAAGAGGCAGCTCTCACCGAGAAGTAGCATTTAGAAGAAGGCACCCACAAATTAGAACTCCCAGTGTCAAAGATGACAGTGAACTTTTGAGGTGGAGTACCAATACCAATTTCCCCAAAGTACTGAGCATTCATGTAGTTCTTGAGAGAAACAATATCAACATCATCATCTCCATTGTTTCCTTGAAAAGTATACTTCCTAATTGAGGATCCTAGAGAACCCTTTTTGTTGGATTCCAGATCAGTGATTCTATCTAATGACCTCTTTTTGAGTCCAATCCTAATCAACTTGTCATTAGATGCCGAGAATACCAAAGGAAACAAAATGCATACTAAGCACACTATTACGCTGTAACTCAATTTTCTCGCCATTCCAAAGCTGCATAAGAAAACAGGAAAAAGGTCATAACAGAAGAAAGGCGCTACAGATGAGTCACTAAGTGTAAAGTTCTTTTTTTCTAGTACAGTTAACACGTATCGCAAACTAACTAAGCATGAACTCTGACGGTCTGACCAACAAACTTCAAGCTGGCTGCAACAAACTCAATTGGTTCGAGTCTCATAGTAAACTCACAAATTCAAAGTTGTTAAAGTGCCCCAGTTACCTCAAAATTAATACACACAACTTCATGACAGTCCTCATAGTCATATCCTCATGTAAACGAAGAAAACTAACAAATTTCATATCAAGACGTCAACAATTTTAATCTCATTGTTATCAGACTATTGTTTTCACAGTAGATTAAATATTGAATAAAAAATTAAACTTGGCCCTAATTCACAAACAGCCATGCCTTTCCAAAACCCTCATCTCTGAATCATCTCTCCAAACATGTCAAAATCCAAAGTCCAAACCACACCAAAAATGACCACAGGTTGAAAAAAATCATCGAAACCCATTTACAAAATCACATCCACTACTCACTTCACAATCTAAAATCAAGAACAATTGCTCCACAGCCACTTAAACTCATATATAAAAATCCAAACTTTTCGATTCAGGTTAGAGTGACTTACAGAGATTTGAGGACCGATTGAGGAGAAGGAGATGAAGGGTATTTTCCAAGACGTCTGTAGAACGATCAGCTGGACGCGTATGGATTTATTTAAGAAGGTACGAAAAATTGCAGAGCAAATCCAGCCACGTGTACGTATTACTCACAACACGACAAAACATGTCCTTGTTTTCTGATTGATTAACGCATTAAAATATCTCTGTTCAATTTCTTACCAGCTAAGATACAATTGGGCCTTAAGCCCAAAATATAAAAAGCCCATGAAGCCCATCAGCATAGCTGATGACGTGACGGATGACGTGTCTATCTTTCCAGAAAAGGTACAGACCACAAAACCCTAATTACGAATACATGGCGGAAGCTTCTCCACCACCACCACAAACCCCTTAATCATCATCTCCTCTAAATCCACTATATAGCTATAAATCCTCCAACCCTTTTCAATTCTCCACCACTCAAATCAGAGCCCTCAATTATCTCATTCAATTATCCATTCATTGAGCTACATTATCTTTCGGTTTTGAACCCTAGATAATCTGATCGATTTGAAGAAGCGGAGAGTTTGAGATTTGAGTAGTTGGGGGTGACCCGGGATATTGAAGTTGGAG